>CM029484.1:39299037-39304037 GCA_017140395.1 Eucalyptus lansdowneana | reverse complement strand
TCAAATTGGAATTTGGAACAGATAGAAAATCGAAAAGGAATTAATAAATGCCACTTAGGCTTATGGAGTTTTGGATAGAATATCAAAAAAAAAAGTGATTCCATTTCTACCATTATTATGATATTACATACTCTAATCCGATTGGGTACCAGAGAAAAAGAAATGGATTCGGATTTCATCTGTTCGATGATATAAAGACATTATAATCATCAAAAATATAGAGTTGATATTTTTTAGCACTTAACTTTTTCACGGATTCTATTGTTCAACAAATGATTCGCATAAAGAGAGATACTTTTATTTTACCTTTTTTCTTTTTTTTTAGTAGAATACGATTGAAGGGCGTAACATAGTAATAAAGTTTGTATTTATTAACCATGTGTAGATAGCTATCTATGTTTCCTCCTTTATTTAAGTTCTATTCGGGACAGCGCGTGCTATGCTATATCAAAATTTCCATTTTCTATTCCATCTATTGAATGAAAAATTGAAGCACTACAATTTACTAATAATTCTCTATAGTCATCATATATAGATATGATATCCAATTAGATATTTGTATAACAATTTATGTTCTGGGGTTTACATATACTTCTATTTGCTGTTATAATGGAAATTGGAAAGGATTTTTTTTTATGGAAAAGAATCAATACTGATTAGTTATGTATCAATTTGGATTTTCTTATATAATTAGAATTAGGATTAAGAAAAGACAATTTTGGATTCAAATCCAAGAATCGTTCATGAATTTACAGTCCCATTTAATAGTTAATGGTTCCAATTTGTCCTAAATTTTGGCTTTTGGGACTGAAAAACCACATTTGGTTTTTCAATTTTTCAATATCAATATAAAAAAAGAGAGGAAAATTTTTAGATATTTCGTTTTTGAGATACTATACATACAACCGAAGGGATGGATCCAATCCAAAAAACGAAGGATTTTTTCTTTTCGGGCGGGGGTTAAATTTAAGAAAACGGATTCAAGATGCAA
Organism: Eucalyptus lansdowneana; assembly: GCA_017140395.1. NCBI lineage: Eukaryota > Viridiplantae > Streptophyta > Magnoliopsida > Myrtales > Myrtaceae > Eucalyptus > Eucalyptus lansdowneana. The sequence goes on along the minus strand of CM029484.1, from coordinate 39,303,046 downwards.
GTCCAATAAAAAAAGAAGTTTCGGAATCCCCCACTCGACGCAAACAAAGGAGACTTTTTTCATCTATTTTGTAGGGTATCATACATTTTGGCGGCATGGCCGAGCGGTAAGGCGGGGGACTGCAAATCCTTTTTCCCCAGTTCAAATCCGGGTGTCGCCTGATCAAGAAAAAACTCGAAATCTCTTATTTCGTTTTGCTGACATAACTCGCTGAATTTTTCCCCAGCAGAAGCAAACAAAGTAAAAAGGACTCTTGAGACTTGCTTGCTTGGTTCGAAACATCTGGAAGTTTGGCTCTCGAAAGCTAAAGTGCTCTAAATCCTTGCCTCTAGGATTCAAGGACAGATGAATGGTGGAAGGGCTCTCATATAAAGATTTATTGATTCCCTTCCACTACTAATGTAGTGTTTAATTACCGGGTCCTGAATTCGATTGGATAGCCCCACGGAAAATCGAATTAGTGGTTGTGGAAAGGGCTGAAGATACTTTCTATAGAGACTCAGGAGAGTCTCTAAGTCCTCGCTATCCAATAACAATTCGACGGAAAATTGGCTTTCGAAAATGGAAATGAAAAAAAAAGATTCTTTCTTTTCAACAAACCCTAGTCAAAAATGGAATAGGTAGTCCTCCGATTGTTTCACAGAGACAATACTTAGACAGTAAGAATTAGATCAAATGGGAAATAAAAAGGATGTGATAGATAACGATCTATCTTGACATTCTATTTTTCATATTTTTATACCTTGTCTAAAGATAAAGACAAGAAAAGATAGAATAGGTCTTATTATTCCTACATCTTAGGAAGATTCCCTGATACTTCTAAATGGGTCACTGCGTATTTTGCTTGTGCTTAACGTTTTCCGATTCTACTAGAAAAATAATATTCTATAAGAATTTGAAGAATTTGTTATAAGCAGATTTATTAGAGCCTTTGATCAATGGTGTTGGGTCAGAATCCCTTTTTGACTCTACGCCAGTGATTCCACTATTATTAGTGAACAATAATATAATGGAATAATTCCTTCATAGAGATAGGGACATAATTTACATGGATATAGTAAGTCTTGCTTGGGCTGCTTTAATGGTAGTCTTTACATTTTCTCTTTCACTCGTAGTATGGGGAAGAAGTGGACTCTAAAGGTACTACTAATTGAGGCGAGGAATCAAACTGTATCGATTGTTTTCTAGATCGTTTTGCAAAGCCTTTTTCCTTTTTATTTGATTTTTATTTGTTTTTCTTTCCCTTTTTATTAAGCCCTTTTTATTAAGAGAAAAACGTTCGGTTATTATATTAAGTGGATACGTACCTTCTATGGGAAACAACATATACATAGTGGTTGTCCAAGGAGGAACTACGCATAATAAGATCTTACCTTGGCAAGTCACATATTGCGCACTTACTTTACCACTTGTTTTTTATTTTAGAAATCTTATTTATGCTATACTTAGGCTTTATTGACTCATTTCATATCATGGTTCAAGAGTTTAAATAAAATGGTGGGTTTTCTTATTTTATTCCTTTTCGAAATCCGAAGAAATTTCTAGAGAACTTCTTGGATCATCTGTTAACTGCTCAATCAATTACTTCTTCGGAATGCTAAAAGAAAATTAATCGATTTTCCTTTTTTAATATACTATATTCCATACCCCCCGTCGCCCATGGATTTGATTCTTTCGATCGATACAGGGATTCGTATTGAAAATAATTCGAAATCTAGGAATTCGAAGCGTACTATTAAGAATTGCCTTTCGATTGTTTTCGATTGATTGGAATCAAGACAAATTAAATAGAATTGGGATGCTATGTACATTACATATATCAATACATATATCAAAAAGATACATATTGTAGATTAATCTATATTAAGATTCTATTTTTTTTTTATTTTATACAGTACAACTTGTTACATTCCAATAAATTACAATAAGAATAATAGCTCGTATGGTAGAAAGAAATACATGAATCTTTCTACCATACTATCGGATCTCATAGAATACTATACTGCTAATTCGAGTCCGCTCATTTCATTTAAGACGCGATGAAAATCCTTTTGATTTCTTCTATTTCTTCAATCATTGACTAAGAAAAGAAGTTAAGTTTGATTCAAATTAATCACTTTGACTGACTGTTTTTACGTATATTATAAGTAAAAAAGCAGTAGGAACTAGAATGAAGAGTGCAGTAGCAATAAATGCGAGAATATTTACTTCCATAATCTCATTTTTTTTTATTTGGCAATAACTCGGGATTTAATCCCATAGAGATGATAAATTTTTCGCCTGTAAATTCAATGGGATGAATTACACCTTGATGATATTGAATCGGATCAATATCATGAATAACAATATCTGAGCTATCAAATCAACTCATCGTCGAGAATTGAATAGTATAACATAGGAAGATCTTTTATCCATACCGAATCCAAAATTGGATTCCTGATCCAACCCCTTTACTTTTCTTTTTTATTTGAATTTATCCTTCTTTTTCATTCTTCATTCTTTTTTCTATAAACTACCGCCTTCCTTCTACAATCATCTGATGACGTATCATTTGACCTCTCTTACGTTTCCATTGGTTACAAACCCAAACAAACAATAGAAGTCAAATAGAAAAGAAGGAGTTAAGTACTCTTTTTTAATGATTTAATCTTTGTGGAAAACAAAAAAAAAAGAAATAAGTATGATAAAAAGAAAGCGAGTCTTAAGGTATAAAAAAATCGAATATTACATCACACTATTTTCGAGTTTGTTCTTTTTTCGATAGTACCCTTAAATAAAAATAAAAAAATTATTCATCCCCTCTCTCTAAGGAGAGGTTGGATCTTTCTTTGATCTTTATTAATATATATCCTCTTTCTTTGGATTAAAAACGAAACGGGACGCATATATGAAAATAAAAGTTCAAAGTATTCTATCAAAGCAATTATGTGAAATTCATTTTGTATCATACATCTATTTGTGCATGGGTTCCCGGTAAATATATAGTACTCTATTCTATTACACGGATCAGGAGCAATTGAAAAGCCAGACCCAGTACGGTATCGATATCTCTTGGAATCCTAAACTAAATAGGATACTACCAATAATCGTAGCAATCCACATATGTTCCTATCCCATTAATCAATACTGATTGATGGAATAGAAATTCTTCTATTTCTTTGATGAGAAATGCGAAACGAAAAAAAAAAAAAAAAAAAAAAAGAAAAATAAGAGAAATCCAATACCTGTTGGGAATGAAATTCGACTATTTTATTTGTATCTCTTTTCACATCCAAATGGAGAGATGAATTAATGTATTTTTTGTTGGATTTGATTCCGTCGGGACTGACGGGGCTCGAACCCGCAGCTTCCGCCTTGACAGGGCGGTGCTCTAACCAATTGAACTACAATCCCCAGGAAATAAAGTGTAAAGTGTAGAGTATACATACTCTTATGATTGCATTTAAACCATTTCTTTTTCGATTCGAATCGCCGTGGTGCAAGGGTAACAGAGGCTTGAGTGCTATATTGATATCTCCATGGATGGGCACTTTAGTGAGAGCGACACAGATTACTAGTAATCCTTTTACTATTGCCAAATCGGGTAATAATCAATCTTTAAATGAAAAAAAGATTTCTTTTACTTACACTTTCGATTTAGACTTATATTATGAAATTCGATTTTTAGCAAAAAAATCAGAATTTGTGCGAACAAATAAAATAAATAGAACAGAGCAAATAAAGCGGTAGGGATATATCAGAAAATTGTACTTTTTTCTATTCTTCCGTTTCGTAGCCGGAATTCTTTATGAAGAACAAATGGGCTATATCATTTCATGGTGGATCAGCGAATTCTTGGGCCGAGCTGGATTTGAACCAGCGTAGACATATTGCCAACGAATTTACAGTCCGTCCCCATTAACCGCTCGGGCATCGACCCAGGAAGAATCAATTCTAGGCTTATTGATAATCCACGATCAACTTCCTTTCGTAGTACCCTACCCCCAGGGAAGTCGAATCCCCGCTGCCT
>CM029484.1:39169037-39271537 GCA_017140395.1 Eucalyptus lansdowneana | reverse complement strand
AAGAGTTCCATCATATATAACTATAGTGAAGTAATACTCCGGGTTCTCACAAAACAAAAGAAAATCCTTTTTTTCAATACTCATTCCTTATTTTATTAGTTAATGATCTAGTGATTGGATCTCTATGCTTATTCCGATAGAAAATGAAATATTCAAATGATTTTTCATCGAATGACTATTCATCTATTGTATTTTCACGTAAATAGGGGTAAGAAAGTTCTATGGAAAAATGGTGGTTCAATTCGATGTTGTATAAAGGAAAATTAGAATACAGGTGTGGGCTAAGTAAATCAATTGATAGGTTTGGTAATCCTATTGAAAAAACCAGTGTAAGTGAAGATCCGGTTAGAAACGATACGGATAAAAAGATTCATAGTTGGAGTGAAAGTTCTAGTTACAGTAATGCTACTCATTTCGTGGGCGTCAGGGACGTTCGTAATTTTATCTCTGATGACACCTTTTTTAGTTCGAGATAGTAATAGGAATATTTATTCCATATATTTTGATATTACTAATCAAATTTTTGAGATTGACAATGATCCTTCTTTACTGAGTGAACGAAAAGTTCTTTTTTAGTTATCGGACTTATGCTTATCTGAAGAATGGATCTAAGAATGATGATCCGCCCTGTGATCGTTCCATGTATGATACTAAATACAGTTGGAATAATCACATTACTAGTTGCATTAACTCTTATCTTGGTTCTCAAATCTGTATTGAGAGTTCCATTTTAAGTAGTAGTGACAATTCCAGTGACAGTTACATTTCGAGTTACATTTATGGTGAAAGTAGAAATAGTAATGAAAGGGGAGCTCAGTATAAGAACTAGCAGGAATGGTATTGATTTCACTCGAAGAGAAAATTCTACTGATTTCGATTTGACTCAAAAATAGGCATTTGTGGGTTCAATGCGAAAATTGTTATGGATTAAATTATAAGAAACTTTTGAAGTCCAAAATGAATATTTGTGACCAATGTGGATATCATTTGAAAATGAGTAGTTCAGATCGAATCGAACTTTCGATTGATCCAGGTACTTGGGATCCTATGGATGAAGACATGGTTTCTCTGGATCCTATTGAATTTCATTCGGAGGAGGAACCTTATAAAGATCGTATTGATTCTTATCAAAGAAAGACAGGATTAACCGATGCTGTTCAAACAGGCACAGGTCGACTAAACGGTATTCCCATAGCAATTGGAGTTATGGATTTTCAGTTTATGGGGGTAGTATGGGATCCGTAGTAGGCGAGAAAATCACCCGTTTGATCGAGTATGCTACCAATCAATTTTACCTCTGATTCTAGTGTGTGCTTCCGGAGGAGCACGTATGCAAGAAGGAAGCTTGAGCTTGATGCAAATGGCTAAAATATCTGCTGCTTTATATGATTATCAATCCCATAAAAAGTTATTCTATGTATCAATCCTTACATCTCCTACTACTGGTGGGGTAACGGCTAGTTTTGGGATGTTGGGGGATATTATTATTGCCGAACCTAATGCTTACATTGCATTCGCAGGTAAAAAGTAATTGAACAAACATTGAATAAGATAGTACCTGAAGGTTCACAAGCGGCTGAATATTTATTCCATAAGGGCTTATTCGATCCAATCGTACCACGTAATCCTTTAAAGGGTGTTCTGAGTGAGTTATTTAAGCTTCACGCTTTTTTTCCTTTGAATTAAAATTCACTTAGTAAGTTAAGTGGAGCCTTAAGTCAAATTATTTTTATTTTATTTAGTTACATTTTTGTATTTGTAGCGAACAATTAGGTAGTTTATCGGAATCAAAGTAAAAATTCTAAAGAAGACTTTCTTTTTCTTTGGTGACATAATCATAATATTTAATTGTAAATTGTAGAAAGAATCGTGCGGATAATTCTTTTTTTTTTCTACCGATATTCCTGATTATTAATTAGGAAACCTCTAGCAACAAGATAAAAAAAATGGTTCCTTCTTCAAAATTCAAATTGGGCAAGGCAAATAAAATAAACCGAAGGTCATCTTTCCTTCTTGCTTTGTATGTATAGTATATATAATTCAAATATAGAAAAGATAGATATAGAGTATCTTTTCTTTCTACTATATCTTCCGAGAATCTCTATTTTTACTAAGAATCCTGTTGTTGGATTGAATTCTAACGAATCCTTCGTGAATTTGTAAGAAACTCTTTCTTTTTTATTTCTTAAATAAAATCAAAATTCGAATTCAATTCGAATTTGAAGACAAGAATAGAATAGATTATCATACGTATATTTCTATATTTCATGTAGAAAGATAAAGAAGAATAAGTCTCATTTATTTAATTATCCATTCCTTACACTTATTATTTAATATATATAGTCACTTCGATATACTCAATATAATTATATACGAATTATAATTATTCTAAGGTATCTTTCTAACAATAACAGGTAAAATATTAAATCGAGGTACCCATTCTATGATAATTTTTAACAACTTACCCTCTTTCTTTGTGCCTTTAGTGGGCCTAGTATTTCCGCAATTGCAATGGCTTCTTTATCTCTTCATGTTCAAAAAAACAAGATTTTTAGATTCGATAGGTGCAAATCTTATCTATTTTTTTCAAGACTTAGATATAGATAACACAGATATCTATTTAGTAGAATATGGCAGTTTCCTCCGAACATAGCTTTTATGTATGCGTAAATATATAGGTAAATAAATTATAGCAATTTTCAAATAGATCGGAATCGAGGTGGATGTAGGAAATGGAAAGTCAATGTATCTATATGTGGATATCTATAGGAGATCATATAAAAGGGATATTCTTATTTTAGACCTAACCAATTTGATCTAACCAATTTGATCTAACCAATTAGATGAATTACTCTAAAGGCTTACATTCGAATGACACTAGTTGATGAGAGTTACTTCGAAACAAAAAAACGAAAGTCAAATTCATTTGGACTATTTTCTCAATTCCAATAAAATGCAACTGGATCTAGTATGAGTTGTCGATCAGAACATATATGGATAGAACTTATAGTGGGGTCTCGAAAAATAAGTAATTTCTGCTGGGCCTTTATCCTTTTTTTTTTAGGTTCACTAGGATTCGTATTAGTTGGATCTTCCAGTTATCTCGGTAAGAATTTGATATCTTTAGTTCCGTCTCAACAAATTCTTTTTTTCCACAAGGGATCGTGATGTCTTTCTACGGTATCGCAGGTCTCTTTATTAGTTCCTATTTGTGGTGCACAATCTCGTGGAATGTAGGTAGTGGCTATGATCGATTCGATAGAAAAGAAGGAATAGTGTGTATTTTTCGTTGGGGATTTCCTGGACAAAATCGTCGCATCTTTCTACGATTTCGTATGAAAGATATTCAGTCCATCCGAATCGAAGTTAAAGAGGGTATTTCTGCTCGTCGTGTCCTTTATATGGAAATCAAAGGACAGGGGCCGTTCCCTTGACGCGTACTGATGAGAATTTGACTCCGCGTGAAATTGAGCAAAAAGCCGCCGAATTGGCCTATTTCTTGCGCGTACCGATTGAAGTATTTTGAAATGAACTTGAACTGAAGAAGAAATTCTTTCCCAGCGGCAGGGAAAAAATTCAAGAATTCTCTGTTCTTTCTTCAGCATAGCATAGCTTAATAAAATTTTTTTCAGAACGTTCATTCGAGCCAAAGTATACGTATATGGAACATCCATAAAACGAAATTTTTTTTGTATGCATAAAAAAGAATTTATGCGTATGGAAATCCACTCAACTCAATTTACTAAAAAACAAGTAAAAGTAACAAATCGAAATAAAATAATAGATTCATCTCGTATATCAAAACATTTCGGAATAAAGGATTTCTCTTTTTATTTTCAATATGAATTGATAGGTTAGATACAAATAGATCATATCTTGGAAATTCTCTCTCCTTTCTTTTTGTCAATCGACTTTTCTTTTTTTTTATCTTTTCTTTTTGTTTTTCTTAATGATCAAAGTCAAAAGATTGCTTGGATCTCTTATAAGGATAACTTTTCTGTCTTGTTTTGCCACTCATTTTTGATCATTACATTAGGTTTTGAATTTATGATCGGTAGATCACAATATTCTTAATAAATCTCTCTCCATTTTTCCTGGACTAGAATTGTGGGGTAGCCAGCCATTTTTTTTTCGAAAGATTTTCTTTTTTGATAGAAAAGACAAAGGGAGTTCTTTTGGCTTAAAAATCCGAATAATATTCATTACTTGCTTGAAATAATATTCATTACTTGCTATTCATTACTTGCTTGACTTGATTCTTTCAAGCATTCATCGAAAAGGGCTTCAATTTGATCAATTCAATTGAGGTATCTGGAAACAAGATTTTTTTCTTATTTCTTCATTTGAAACGGGCTCTTTTTCTATTTCTGTATTCTTTCTAAATTCAAGGACTAACTACTTAATCACAAATAAAAAATGGGAAATGGATTCATAGGTCCAATGCCTTGTAATAGAACTTAGGGTTAATAAAAATAGTAGATCACATAAATTCAACAAATGAGGTGGGTTCATTAACAATTCAAAGATGAAAAAATGGTAAAAAAAAAGCATTTCTTCCTCTTCTATATCTGACATCTATAGTATTTTTGCCCTGGTGGATCTCTCTCATTTAATAAAAGTCTTGAATTTTGGATTACTAATCGGTGGAATACTAGGCAATCCGAAACTTTTTGACTGATATTCAAGAAAAGAGTATTCTAGAAAAATTCATCGAATTGGAAGAACTCTTACTCTTGGACGAAATGATAAAAGAATACCCGGAAACACATCTACAAACACTTCGTATAGGAATCCACAAAGAAACGATCCAATTGATCAAGATGCACAATGAGGATCATATCCATATGATTTTGCACTTATCGACAAATATAACCTCTTTCATTATTTTAAGTGGTTATTCTATTCTGGGTAATGAAGAACTTGCTATTCTTAACTCTTGGGTTCAAGAATTCCTATATAACTTAAGTGACACAATAAAAGCTTTTTCTATTCTTTTATTAACTGATTTATGTATCGGATTCCATTCGCCCCATGGTTGGGAACTAATGATTGGCTATGTCTACAAAGATTTTGGATTTGCTCACAACGATCAAATTATATCGGGTCTTGTTTCTACTTTTCCAGTCATTCTGGATACAATTTTTAAATATTGGATCTTCCGTTATTTAAATCGTATATCTCCATCACTTGTAGTGATTTATCATTCAATGAATGACTGATCTAACTAGAATATTTGTTACTTTGTAACATAAGGTACATAAGCAAAGCATTTCCATTTTAAGACGTACTTACTCTTTCTACCCTACAGGGATTTCTCCTACTCCTTATATTCCAGTAAAATGATTTCAATAAAGTAAATAGCAGAATTGTGGATAGGGAACTATACAAGCGACCTACCTAATTTTATTGTAGAAATTTTCGGGATCAATGATTGGACCATGCAAACTAAAAACACCTTTTCTTGGATAAAGAAAGAGATTATTCGATCTATTTCCGTATCGCTGATGATATATATCATAGCTCGGACATCCATTTCAAATGCATATCCCATTTTTGCACAGCAGGGTTATGAAAATCCACGAGAAGCGACCGGACGTATTGTATGTGCCAATTGCCATTTAGCTAATAAGCCCGTGGATATTGAGGTTCCGCAAGCGGTACTTCCTGATACTGTATTTGAAGCAGTTGTTCGAATTCCTTATGATATGCAAGTTAAACAAGTTCTTGCTAATGGTAAAAAAGGAGGTTTGAATGTGAGGGCTGTTCTTATTTTACCTGAGGGATTTGAATTAGCGCCTCCCGATCGTATTTCGCCCGAGATGAAAGAAAAGATAGGCAATCTGTCTTTTCAGAGCTATCGCCCCAATAAAAAAAATATTCTTGTGATAGGTCCTGTTTCTGGTCAGAAATATAGTGAAGTCACCTTTCCTATTCTTTCCCGGACCCCGCTACTAATAAAGATGTTCACTTCTTAAAATATCCCATATATGTAGGCGGGAACAGAGGAAGGGGTCAGATTTATCCCGATGGGAGCAAGAGTAACAATACAGTTTATAATGCTACAGCGGCTGGTGTAGTAAGTAAAATCATACGAAAAGAAAAAGGGGTACGAAATAACCATATCGGATGCGTCAGATGAACGTCAAGTGGTTGATATTATTCCACCAGGGTCAGAACTTCTTGTTTCCGAAGGCGAATCTATCAAACTTGATCAGCCATTAACGAGTAATCCTAATGTGGGTGGATTTGGTCAAGGAGATGCGGAAATAGTACTTCAAGATCCATTCCGTGTCCAAGGCCTTTTGTTCTTCTTGGCATCTGTTATTTTGGCACAAATATTTTTGGTTCTTAAGAAGAAACAGTTTGAGAAGGTTCAATTGTCCGAAATGAATTTCTAGATTCGCGGATTTCCAATATCAAATTCTTAAAAAGAATCAAATTTTTGTTTTGACAATTCAATTATATTATGTATGATTAAAAATTATGAAAAGCTTTTTGCTTGTTTCTATTCCAGATGTCGATATCGGGAATTATTTGTACCGCATTACTAGTCATAGTATGTATATTGTAAAAAAGATTATTTTACTTTATCCCTTCTTTTTTTTAAGCCAAATTCGAGCGGTGTCACTAGGTCACTCTTGTGAGATTGAAATGTCATAGAATGGATCAATCGTTTTCTATTCTAATAGAATAAATCAAATCGAAAATTTCACTGGATACTAAACATAAAATAAGTAAGTGGAGAATAGAAAACAAAGGATTATTCGCCTTCTTCTTCTTAGTCTTTTCTTTGACACAAGAAAGGAATGCAGAAAATTCCTTTCTTGTGTCAAAGAAAACCGGTTTTTGATCCCGTTAGTAAAAGATTACTATCTTTAGTTTATATTTTTTCAGGTTTATCAGAACCCCTACTTTCTATTTATTACGTATACATATATAAAGTAGTGAACAAACAAAAAATAGAGGGAAATCTTTTGATAAAATAGAACTTATTCTAATGAACTTAGAAAAAAATTCAACTTTGATGAGATACTAAATAGAGTAGAGTAAGGATCTATTCGAAAAGGATTTGCTTTGGATAATATCTGATTGATAGAAATATATATTGTAATTGTGTCATTCAGGAAAATCAAATCGAGCGATTCCTTCTTTCTTCGAACTTTGAAAGATAGATAAGATACTATCAGCGAATAAGAGATGTTCTAAATCAATTAATGAAATTTTCAAAAACATTATCAGAAAAAAAAAATGAAATGAAGTTTTTTTTTCAAAATCGGGAAAAGTTATTTATTTTTTATTTAGACTAATAAAATATTATGAAAGCTTAAGAAGGATCCCCTTGCCTTCTTAAGCTTTCATGTCTCCAACTTAGTTCATCTTATTATTAGATTATTACAGAGATGAACCCAACCCGGAGTATGAACCATAAAAAGAAAATACCTATTAAACCAATCACAAGAATACCAGTTACAGTACCTATTATCAAAGAGGAATCCTTCCAGTAGTATCGGCCATTTATCCCGCTTCCCTCCACCATTTCTTTCATCAAAGTTGTCATGCTAAAGACATAAACAGCCATAGATAATTATGAGATGTGATCCTTCCGAATGGGTTAAGATAATTCTTATTATGATTTAGTATTATACTATTCTTTTTTTCTTCTCTTAATTGAAGAAATAATTGGAAAATAAAACAGCAAGTACAAAAATGAGTAATAACCCCCAGTAGAGACTGGTACGATTCAATTCAACATTTTGTTCGTTCGGATTTGATTGTGTCGTAGCTCTATAATTTTTATTAGGTTTATCGTTGGATGAACTGCATTGCTGATATTGACCCTAAAAAAAGAAACGGTAGGTACAGCTAGTCCATGAACAGCTAACCATCGCACTGTAAAAATTGGATAGGTTCGATCTATGGTCATTGGGTCCTCCTAAAAAAGATCTACTAAATTCATCGAGTTGTTCCAAAGGGTCAAAACGGCCAGTTATTAATGGAATTCCTTGTCGGCTCTCTGTAAAATATTCGTTTGGACGAGGGCTTCCAAACACATCATAAGCTAAACCCGTGCTGACGAATAACCAACCCGCAATGAATAGGGAAGGTATAGTAATACTATGAATAACCCAGTATCGAATACTGGTAATAATATCAGCAAAAGAACGTTCTCCTGTGCTTCCAGACATGCTGAGCTCCACATATTCTTGTACAGTTAAAGGGGGGATCGATTCCATAAAAGATGATATCAGTAAATGGAAATTCACTGAAGTTCCATCCTTGTTAGATCGTCAATATTGTACCAAGGGTGTTTTTCGAGTATACCGAATCAGTATAGCTATCCTTATTCTGACACAGCAACGCAATTTGAATCAGTATGAAAATGAAGTACTCGATAATTTCTTTATTCTTTTCTTGTTGCTTGTCGATGTAGAATCATGCATGTATTATTCAATATCGAATTTCTCCAATTTCTATAAGGTTTCTTTCTCTCCATTTTTTCCACAATTCAATTCGATGCGAAATTGAGAAATCTCCTTTTTCAAAGATATAAGCTTAAACTGTTAGAAAAGTTTTTTGTTGGAATCTTTTTTTTTTTTCATTTTACATTTTAAGAGGAATTGTTTCCTTGTAGAGTAACAAGTAAAGGGGTAGATAGTATTGAAAAAAAAAGAGAACAACAAAAAAAATAGAATTGAAATAATCAGTATTCGTGATGCACACATTGTTTTCTTGTATTCGATCGAAAGGTTCTTTCTGGAACTAGCTGCGAGGATGGGAATTTATGATATGAAAAGACAATTTCTATTTCTAATAAATATGGAAAAAAAATGTAGAACCTAGAAAAGAAAGAAAAAATTATAGGAATTACTAGTCTTAGAATCGAGTTGGACAAAAATAAAGATTTGATTTTCGTGAGTGATTTGATCAGTTGTACGATACCTTTGTTATTTTTACTTTATTTATTTTCATTTTTACTCATTAAATTCAGGAGTAGATTCATTCACATAATATCTCAAATGACAAGAAAAAAAGGTGTTATTGTTATAAGGTCACTCTTTATTCTAAAATCGAAAAATAGATTCGATACGATTAAAAAAAAGATCAAAAAGAAAAGATAAATGATTTTCAAATTTTGTTCTATATGGATTCGAATTTCTTACTATTTTATTATTTTAATATTAGTCTACTCAAGAATTATCTAATGAATCACTTGATTCGAAATTAAAGGGATAGGTAGACATTACAAATGATTAATTGATCTCTTTTTCTACCTCCCTTACTCCATGTTTTTGTTAATCCCGTCTATAATGATTGATGAATTAACAACTATCAATTGAACTTATTCTTTCATTTGAATTGGTATTTTTGCTTATCTTCGTATATTGAAATTTAGGGAAGTGCTTTCTAAACATATGTATAAAAAGAACACATTTCATTTAGCTCCTTCATCTTCATGCTTACTATAACTAGTTATTTCGGTTTTCTACTAGCAGCTTTAACTATAACCTCAGCTCTCTTTATTGGTCTGACCAAGATACGACTTATTTGAAATTAATTGAATGAACACAACGCATAAAAAGAAATCTTTCTGTGGTATTGATAGACTCTATATTTCCTTAGAGAGTCAATTTCCAATTAGTGGTCATTGAGATTCATGGGCAATGCGGATTAATATGTAGGGATAGATATTACCTCTCCTTTTTCCCTTTCAAAAAAATTGAAATGATTGAAGTTTTTTCTATTTGGAATTGTCTTAGGTCTAATTCCTATTACTTTAGCTGGATTATTTGTAACTGCATATTTACAATACAGACGTGGTGATCAGTTGGATCTTTGATTAAATTAATTAACATCTTTTTTTTTTAATTGACCTCCTCTTTTCTTTAATCCAAAGGAGGTCAAATTAAGATTACTGGTCAATTATTTAATTGTAATTTTGGGACTAACCTAACCAAGAATGGAATCACGCTCTGTAGGATTTGAACCTACGACATCGGTTTTGGAGACCCACGTTCTACCGAACTGAACTAAGAGCGCTTTCTTATCTTCTTATCATTATCACACTAGCTAAAACTAAAAAAAAAAAAGAGGATTTTTTTATAACCCGAATACATCTTGTATGCATAAGACTATCATATAGAATATGATATAATAAAAAAAGATTATGTATGCCTGATTTTAATCGATTTCAATAAATCCCTCGTTACTGCTCAGACGAGAAGTAATAGGTAGGGATGACAGGATTTGAACCGTGACATTTTGTACCCAAAACAAACGCGCTACCAAGCTGCGCTACATCCCTTTCAATTGGTCTACAGTGTCATTTTATAGAATCCCTGTCTTGTTTTCAAAATCCTTATTTTCTCCATTGATATATCCAAGTTATCTTGCCATTTCTTTTTTTATTCTCATGTAACATATAATAATAGTAGAAGGCTTATATACACATGAATATGAAACCCATCGTAAAAAATAACTAAAAAAGGGAATATTTTTTGGGAATGCTCAGTCGGAAGGACGTCTTTTTCGGTTTTAAGAAAAGAAAAATCTTATCTACCGAATCATTGTAGATTTCAATTGGAATTAGGAATTCCGTGTACAAATACAAGCGGTCCTTAACTACTTACATATATATTATATCGGATCATATATGTATTAACATTAGGCATTACAATAAATAATACAATAAATAAAAAGAATAAGAAGGAGGATTTAAAATGCGAGATCTAAAAACATATCTTTCCGTGGCACCGGTACTAAGTACTCTATGGTTTGGGGCTTTAGCAGGTCTTTTGATAGAGATCAATCGTTTATTTCCGGATGCGTTGACATTCCCTTTTTTTTCATTCTAGTTATTGACATGGAAGGGGTGAAGAAGATTAGAGGTAGAATCAAAAGATTTGTGACTAATCCCTCCCCCTCTTTTTTTTAGAAAAAATCGAATTCGATACAATATATTAAGTAGAAGTATAATCAAGAAAGGAGGAAAGAGAAATAAAAAAGTAGATTCAACCTCGGCGAAATTCGGGTTTCTCCAATTCCATTTAGAAATAATATATTGTGAGAACAGAAATGTGTCTAGGGCAAGAAGATCATACAAGATCTTTTAATAAAATACTGTACATTGAATCGAATTCGATTCAAAATATACCTAAATATTAGTTTGTTGTTTTACTTCTTATTTTTTTATTTCTTTTTTCGCAGAAAGTAGAAGAATTGGTTGAATCAAAAACGCAAAGGAGGTTCATGGCCAAGGGTAAAGATGTCCGAGTAACGGTTATTTTAGAATGTACAACTGTGTAGAAACGGTCTTAATAAGGAATCAAGGGGTGTTTCCAGATATATTACTCAAAAGAATCGACACAATACGCCTAGTCGATTGGAATTGAGAAAATTCTGTCCCTATTGTTACAAACATACGATTCACGGGGAGATAAAGAAATAACTCGAATCAAGTGCCTGTGTGTCACTCTTACAAGTAACACGAAAAGGACATATTCTATATATAGCATATTATTCTATATATTTTCATTTTAGTTAACATAATATAACTAACTAAAAAAAAGCCAAATCAAATCCTATATTTTGAATTTGAAATCTTTTTGGATCAAATTGAAATAGGATTTTGAGGATAAGGAATAAACAAACCATGGAAAAATCCAAGCGACTCTTTCTTAAATCCAAGCGATCTTTTCGTAGGCGTTTGCCCCCGATCCAATCGGGGGATCGAATTGATTATAGAAACATGAGTTTAATTAGTCGATTTATTAGTGAACAAGGAAAAATATTATCTAGACGGGTAAATAGATTAACCTTAAAACAACAACGATTAATTACTATTGCTATAAAACAAGCTCGTATTTTATCTTTGTTACCTTTTCTTAATAATGAGAAACAATTTGAAAGAAGCGAGTCGACCGCCGGAGCTACTGGTCTTAGAACCATAAATAAATAAAAAAAAGTAGACTTACTTTACTCCTCAATTGAACCCAAATAAAAATCCGAACTCAAACACAGATTGATATTTTGTTCGAAAAATCGTAAGAAAAAAATTGGGGAAGAAGAAGAAATCTTTTTTTTATTGGATATTGGACATATTCGCTCATTTCATTTTGAACGACTTTATCATATTCTCTTTATCATACTAATTTCTACTCTACCTTCCGGAGTTCATTCTCCAGCGAACTCCATTTAAAATATTCTGACAAATTCCTTACAATTTCCTTTTTTATTTTATGATCTGATCTCATTAGAAATCATATAAAGACAATTCCTATTTAATATAGCTATTTGTGCAAGTATTTTACGATTAAGAAGCAACTGTCTCTTGTACAGATTGTGTATTAATCTACTATAACTATAGGATACTCTATTCCGCGAATTACTGCATTTATCCGAGTGATCCACAAACGACGAAAATCTATCTTTTTCCTATCTCTATCTCGATGAGACGAAACCAAAGATCTTATTTTCTGTTGAATAATTGTTCGAGTAAGTCTTGAACGAGCCCCCGAAAGCTTGATGCAAATAAACGAATTTTTGTTCTACGTCTCCGAGCTATATATCCTCGTCTAATTCTAGTCATTGAATAAATGAAACTTTCATGAATAACTAATTGATTTCCTTTCTTTCAGTTATTCTTTTCCCTTTTCCTAGTTTATTAATAACAAAACGGATTCTTCCAATGTATAAAATAAAAATTCCAATGGCTTTTGCTACTATAACCTTCCCGACCACGATTTGTCTTTTCTTTTTTTATAGTCATTTTACCTCGAAACGAGTATTGATACTAGGTATCAAAAAACAGAAAAAAGTAATAAATAGAAATGAATAACGAAATAGTGGATTCCATCGTTTCTATGGTTATGTCTTAAACGGTGAGGTCCTCTATATATACCGGAGTCCCTTACTTCATTTAATCAATGCTATTAGCAAGTTGTACAGTTTACATTCTTCGGCTCTACCTATGAATTATCTAGTAATAGGTCTTTCACAACGAGATCTACCTATACAGTAACGGTATTTAATTATGAAAATTGGATGGGGTAGCTGACCCTCTTAGTCCGTTTTGCAAGAGTATAGGCATAAGATTTCGGCTTTGAAAATAGGATTTCCCCGCTTAATGAATAACTATTTGTTACCAATGAGGAATTTTTTCTCATCGGAAACCATAAATTTCATATACAATAGAAGAATTGAATAGATCTTTTTTTTTAGTTTTCGATATATAGATAGTGAACGACCTTCTTCCTTCCATTTTATACTATTCACTAGTACTGATCATTGATACTGGAAAATTTCTTTCCCTTTTTTTTCTACCAATGGTGATCTGAACGAGTCGCACATACACCCTAGTACATGTTCCTCGACGCTGAGGACATCCCCCAAGAGCGGGGGATTTCGTGACATTTCTGATTGGCTGTCTTGTGTTTCCTAATAAGTTGTTTAATAGTTGGCATGTTGAATCGTATACATAATAAATGGGCTGGTTTAGATCGATCCTAACCGGATGATTATGAATTACTTCTCTATTTAATAGATGAATAGAATATTATTAAACCCGAGTAATAAGTAAGAAGAAAATCGCAAAGTGGCGATTTGCTTAAACTTACTGCTATTTTTTTTTTTTATTCAATCGCTACAAGATCAACAATTCCATGAGCTTGGGCTTCTGTTGCTGACATAAAAACATCCCTTTCCCATATCTTCGGATACAACCCATAGGGGTTTGCCCGTTCTTTTGTACATAAACTCTTGTGATGGTTTCGCGCAGTTTCAGCAGTTCTTCTGCTTCCAGGATAAATTCTCCCGTTTGTGCCTCATAAAAAAGAACTCGCAGGTTGATGTATCATTACCCTGATAATATAACAAATGGTTCCTCTATCTCGCATGATGAGGGGGAGAAGAGATAAAGAATAATAAAAAAGAAAGATAGAATTGAGCAACCGTACAGGCATCTTTTGCGCATTGCATACGGCTATACAATGGAATTCACTTTACCTTCCATTTCCATCGAAGAAAAGAAAAAAATATAGATAGAGGGTTTATCCGATTCAGATCGGCAAATGATCCAATTACCATCCTTCCTTTCGGAGCAGTTAAAAAATACTATGATGGCTCCGTTTGCTTTTTATATATTTATCTCGTCTTTGATTCAGCAATCCCAGAGTTTCTTTTTTTTTTTTCGTACTCTTTCCTAACAATAACATAAATATTGTTAAAAGTTTTCTGTTGTGAAAACAAAAAGTTTGTGACGCTGAAATGGTAATGATCACCGATAAATAAAGGTAAAATCAAGAATACCCTTTATTTTATACTAATTTCATACTACTCTTTCGATATATAATCTAATGTTTTGAAAAAAAAATTTCTCATATCGAATTCGAAGTGCCATGCTATTATTACTTAATATTCCTATTTCATATGGCGAAGGCATAGTCTTTTTTTTGTTCTTAAAAAACTCATGGCAAGCGTGAGGAATGCTAGACGTTTGGTAATCTCTCCGCGACCAGGATAAAAGATCCCATTGAAGCGGCTAATCCCATGCATATTGTATGCACATCGGGTTGCACAAATTGCATAGTATCATAAATAGCTACTCCGTTACCCATCCGCCAGGAGAGTTTATAAACAAATACAGATCCTTGTTATCATTCTCTATACTGAGATATTCACCATAAGACCAATAAGTTGATTCAAATCTCGCTATCAACCTCTTGGCCTAAAAAAGTAATCTTTCTCGATAAAGTCGGTTGATTAGGATAAAATTTATATCCCTTAAGAGCCGTACATGCATCTTTTGATGCATACGGTTCAACAAAAATTGCGAAAAAAAAAGAATCAATGTGTAGATTCCAGACCTCTTTCTTTTTTTTTTTTTTCATAGTAGGGCCCTTTTCTAATCTAATTTTTGAATTTCTTATTAAAGAAGCGGCTTTTTTTTCTTTTTCCATTTTTTTTAAGAAAGATGAGTTTTGGTTTGTCCCCTTTCCCTCACAAAAATCCCATTAAACTTATGAAATAAACTTCTCATTGATGTATTGTTTCATCGAGATCTAATCAAATCACGATGTCATTTTCTTGTTCCTGAATGGGCCTTTTTTCAATTCTTTTAGGTTTATGCTCTACTCGAGTAAAAAAATCTGCCCGATTTGGATTTGCACATATAGGACAAATGACACTAATACTACGTCTTTTTTCTACGACTTACTTCTTTTTTTTCAATTCAATTCATGTCTTCTGCCAATGCCAAATATTCGACGTATTTATCATATTACTCGCTTGATTAAAAGTTTAAGACTACTCTCTTATTATATAAAAAAAAGATTTTATGATCTATAATATAAGTAGTAGTAATCATAAATATAAAGTAGTAGTAATCATAAATATATTACCAATTGGGTTTTTTCGAAACGGAGTCTGAATACTTCATTTTATTGGTCCGGCAATCCAACCATAAATTATTCTATAGACTTTTCTAATTGATAATAGAAATTTGAATACCCTCCAAAACAAAAAAAAAGGATATAATTTCACTTGATTTCACTTCCACGCTCCAATTTTTTTGATAATTCAAAATCTTTTTTGGGCGAAACAGAGGATATCTCGATCGGGGGGAAGAACGGGGAAATCCCATATGACCCGATATATCTGACAAGTCGCACTATACGTCAACTCCAAGAGGCATCTTCCTCTCAGGACTTCGAAAGAAGCTTTTGGAACACCAATAGGCATAAAATGAAAGAAAAAAAGAATTAAGTACTATATTTCACTTTGATGTGGAAGCGTAACAATGCGTTTATTTTCTTAATAATATTGTCTTTTATCATATTTATCCATAGATTGGGAAAAAATTCTTACGAATAGGTTTTTGAATGATTAACAAATATGTATGCATTCGTTCATAGAAAATGGGATCAACCCCCATTGCGTATTTGAAACTTATCGGATATAGAATAGATCTGCTTCTCTTTGTTCCTACGAACCGAATTGTTCCATTTTACTAAAAAAAGAATAGAACAAATATTAATCCTTTCTCTCGAGATAATCCCCTGAAAAGGAGGTCCATAACATATTTTTTTCCAATGCAATAAAGTTACATAGTGTCTATTTTTCGTTGATAAGGGTATTTACATGGGTTTGCCTTGGTATCGTGTTCATACCGTCGTATTAAATGATCCCGGCCGTTTGCTTTCTGTCCATATAATGCATACAGCTTTGGTTGCTGGTTGGGCCGGTTCGATGGCTCTATATGAATTAGCAGTTTTTGATCCCTCTGATCCCGTTCTTGATCCAATGTGGAGACAAGGTATGTTCGTTATACCCTTCATGACTCGTTTAGGAATAACAATTCATGGGGCGGCTGGAGTATTACAGGAGGGACTATAACAAATCCGGGTATTTGGAGTTACGAAGGCGTGGCCGGTGCACATATTGTGTTTTCTGGCTTGTGCTTCTTGGCAGCTATCTGGCATTGGGTGTATTGGGATTTAGAAATATTTTGTGATGAGCGTACAGGAAAACCTTCTTTGGATTTGCCAAAATTTTTGGAATTCATTTATTTCTTTCAGGAACGGCTTGCTTTGGGTTTGGCGCATTTCATGTAACAGATTGTATGGTCTGGAATATGGGTGTCCGATCCATCGGATAACTGGAAAATTGTACAGCCTGTAAATCCAGCAAGGGGTATAGAAAGGTTTTGATATTTTTATTCTGGGAGGAATAGCCTCTAGTCATATTGCAGCACGTACTTTGGGTATATTAGTGGGCCTATTTCATCTTAGTGTCCGTCCGCCCCAACGTCTATATAAAGGTTACGTATGGGCAATATTGGAAATCGCTTTCCAGTAGTATTGCTGCTGTCTTTTGCAGCTTTTGTTGTTGCTGGAACTATGTGGTATGGTTCAGCAACTTCTACTATCAATTATTTGGTCCCATAATTTATCAATGGGATCAGGGATACTTCAGCAAGAAATATATATCGAAGAGTTGGTGCTGAAGCTGCTTCAAAAATCAAAGTTTATCAGAAGCTTGGTCTAAAATTCCTGAAAAATTAGCTTTTATGATTATATCGGTAATAATCCGGCAAGGGATTATTCAGAGCGGAGTTCAATGGACAACGGGGATGGAATAGCTGTTGGGTGGTTAGGACATCCTATCTTTCCCGAGATAAAGAAGGGCGTGAACTTTTTGTACGTCGTATGCCTACTTTTTTTGAAACTTGTTTCCAGTTGTTTTGGTAGACGGAGACGGAGATTGTTCGAGCCGACGTTCCTTTTCGAAGGGCGGAATCAAAGTATAGTGTTAGAACAAGTGGGTGTAACTGTTGAGTTTCTATGGCGGGGAACTCAATGGAGTCAGTTATAGTGATCCTGCTACTGTGAAAAAATATGCTAGACGTGCCCAATTAGGTGAAATTTTTTTGATCCGATCTACTTTGAAATCCGATGGTGTTTTTTCGTAGCAGTCCAAGGGGTTGGTTTACTTTTGGACATGCTTCGTTTGCTCTGCTCTTCTTCGGACACATTTGGCATGGTGCTAGAACCTTGTTCAGAGATGTTTTTTGCTGGTATTGACCCCGATTTGGATGCTCAATGATTTGGGACATTCAAAAACGGAGATCCGACTGAAGACAAGTAGTCTGATACAAGATTTCTCTCTTATCTTTTTCCTTTATTTTTTGTCTTGCTCTTTGGGAGATAATCCCAAATAAACAGAACAGGTATGGAAGCTATAATTGTAAAGTACGATCGAATTTATGGAAGCATTGGTTTATACATTCCTCTTAGTCTCGACTCTAGGGATAATTTTTTCGCTATCTTTTTCAAAGAACACCTAAAGTTCCAACTAAAAAGGTGAAATGATTTTTCATTATATCAATTGAATTGAAGTAATGAGCCGCCCAATGTTGGGCGGCTCATTACTCAACTAGTCCCCGTGTTCTTGAATGGATCTCTTAATTGTTGAGAGGTTGCCCAAAAGCAGTATATAAGGCGTACCCGAAGTAAAACTTACAAAGTAAACAAGATATAGAGATGGCGACTAGGGTTGCTGTTTCCATTATTATATAATTTCAAGACCAAAATGGATCTATGATAAGATCGTTTATTTACAACGGAATGACTTTGTTATACAAAGTCAACAGATCTCAATGAATACACAAAATAGGATTTATGGCTACGCAAACCGTTGAGGGTAGTTCTAGATCTGGACCAAGACGAACTATTGTAAAGGATTTAATGAAACCATTGAATTCAGAATATGGTAAAGTAGCTCTGGATGGGGAACTACTCCTTTGATGGGTGTCTCGCAATGGCTCTATTTGCAGTATTCCTATCTATTATTTTTGGAAATTTATAATTCTTCTGTTTTACTGGACGGAATTTCAATGAATTAGATTCACAAGAAACGTGAATTCTTAGCTTTTCAATACAAAGTAAAGCATTTAGGTTTCGGATTTTTTTATATCATTATATTCTTTTTTTATTGGTAGTTCGATCGATTTCTTTTTCTTTCTTTCTGTATTTCCGGAATATGAGTGTGTGACTTGTTATAATTGATACTATTGATAGTACAGAAAATGGATCTGTCATCTTTATATAGATGGTTTTACCTCGTCGGATATTCATTCGAGTATCTGGAGCACGAAATAGATCACAAAATATTAACTATGATTCATACTTAATATTCAGACCCCGTGACCGGACTCCAAAAAATTTTCCAAAACGTTATAAATCAAAAGATTTTTCAACTGCTAACTTTTTCAAAAAATTTTTTTTTTGATCAAAGGACAAAACTTTCTTTGGATTTTTAGTCATTATATCTATTCATTGAATAAGTGATGATCCAATGGTTCTTACTCAGGGAATCTTTGGACTTAGTTTGAAGAATCATCGCGGTTCTAGTATGAATCTGAGGTTTGAATCAATTCATAGGGTCTTAACAAGGGAATTCCTATCAATAATAAAAGAAAAAGAAGAGTAAAGCTGCACACACACAAAAAAAAAAATAAAATAACAAATCAAAGAAAAAGAAGTAGGTAAATAGAAGATTCAGAGGCCTGTAACGATCAACATAAAGACGAATGAGCCGACTTGATATTTTGGCATTAACCACAAATAAGAGCTTTCGTATTTTTACTGGTTCGTATCTTCAGAGAAGTTAGAAAGGGTTGATGACGGAATTTCAAACTTTCGATTCCATATGCCTTGAAACAAAGCAATATCTTAGGTTTTTGTTTGAGCTGTACGAGATGAAATTCTCAGATACGGTTCTTCGAGAAAGTACTATTGGTTTACCTATCTCAATAAAGTCTATGATTGGTTTGAAGAACGTCTCGAGATTCAGGCGATTGCAGATGATATAACTAGTAAATATGTTCCTCCTCATGTCAACATATTTTATTGTCTAGGAGGAATTATAACACTTGTTTTTTTGTAGCAGCAGTAGCTACGGGGTTTTGCTACTTGTTTTACTACCGTCCAACTGTTACTGAGGCTTTGCTTCTGTGTTCAATACATAATGACTGAAGCTAACTTTGGTTAGTTAATTCAGTCAGTTCATCGATGGTCGGCAAATATGATGGTCCTAATGATGATCCTGCACGTATTTCGTGTGTATCTCACTGGTGGTTTTAAAAAACCTCGCGAATTAACTTGGAGTTTTACCGGTGTGGTTCTGGCTGTATTGACCGCATCCTTTGGTGTAACTGGTTATTCGTTACCTTGGGACCAAATTGGTTATTGGGCAGTCAAAATTGTAACAGGTGTGCCGGAAGCTATTCCTGTAATAGGATCCTTTAGTAGAGTTATTACGCGGAAGTGCTAGTGTGGGACAATCCACTTTGACTCGTTTTTATAGTTTACACACTTTTGTATTACCTCTTCTTACTGCCGTGTTTATGTTAATGCATTTTCTAATGATACGTAAGCAAGAGTATTTCAAGTCCTTTATAGAATATAGATCATAGATATTTGTAATCAATCATTTCTCACTTGAGGAGGAACAATAGTATTTCCATTGCTACAAATATGGATTTATTGAAAAGAATAAGACATGTATTTGGATATTTCCCTTCAACTATACAATCGAGTATTCTTTATTTGACACGAATAGTTGAAGGGAATTCTATCGAAAGAAAATGGATTATGGGAGTGTGTGACTTGAACTATTGATTGGGCCGTGCAGATAAATATATGCTTTATCTGCCACATTGGTCACAGCCAAATGTGTCTTTGTTCCAACCACCCCGTAAAGCCTATACAGGGGATAGGCTGGTTTGTTTGAAGAATCTTTTCTATGATCTATGATCAAACCGATCATATCGTACGCCATGAACAGGCTCCGTAAAATCAGTAGAATAAGTAATGTGACTTAAGACAGATTTTGTTTTAGCTATTTTACTTACTAATAGTATAGAAATGCAGCCATTTCCTCTGTATCGACCTGATTTATGATACTATCGGAGTGAAACAAGGGAGTCTAAAGAAAGAAGAACAGAGGCTAGACTATATTAGTAACAAGTAAATCCTTTATATTTAAGAGTAAAATAAAAAGTTTCAAGATATTTGGGGGGTAAGTTCAATTGCAAGGTCTGAGACGACCCAAAAGCACTTGATCATGATGAACTTTGTAAAGCTACTTGAGTGTGAGCATTTAACGTAAGAACGAAATTCCTTGCAATGGGTAGTTGCAAGTTGCAGTACAATTGTGAAAAATGGAATCCGGTCAATTTATTCTTACATAGAATCGGTGATATATGTGTGGATACTACTAGATTTTATATGTATAGATTTATTTTCTGTGGATATGGATCCATTTGGTTTATTTGATTCTTGCTCGAGCCGGATGATGAAAAATTATCATGTCCGGTTCCTTCGGAGGATGGATCTATAAAATTCACCTATCAATAACAAAAAAACCTGACTTAAATGATCCTGTATTAAGAGCTAAATTGGCTAAAGGGATGGGTCATAATTATTACGGAGAACCCATAGCTATTTAACGATCGCTTTTTTATCATTTTCAGTAATTTTAGGTACTATTGCGTGTAACGTAAACAGCGGTTCTAGAACCATCAATGATTGGTGAACCCGCCGATCCATTTGCAACTCCTTTGGAAATATTACCCGAATGGTATTTCTTTCCCGTATTTCAAATACTTCGTACAGTACCTAATAAGTTATTGGGTGTTCTTTTAATGGTTTCAGTACCTGCGGGATTATTAACAGTACCTTTTTTGGAGAATGTTAATAAATTTCAAAATCCATTTCGTCGTCCAGTAGCGACAACTGTCTTTTTGATTGGTACCGTAGTGGCCCTTTGGTTGGGTATTGGAGCAACATTACCTATTGATAAATCCCTAACTTTAGGTCTTTTTTAAATTGATTCAATTGTGAAATAAAATATCACAACTTAGGTATCTAGGGAATAGTCGCTTCAAAGTGAATTTTCCCTAGATACATCTATTTAATTAAATTCTGGATTTATTCCGAATATATAAATTAAATTATGCTAAAGTTGAAATAAAAGCCCATTTCATCTTTTTTTTTTAGAAAAGAAATTAAAGAAAAAAAGACGATTTCCAATTTATTCTTCGGTAAATGGGTTGTGAAATGCTTTTTCTATTTCTAGACTGTCCAATATCTGTTTTACATCTTCTATGCGAAAATATTCCATTTTCATATCTTCTTACTCTAATTCAGGTCAAATAATGTATGTTAGTTTGAAGAATGAGCCTAAGCTTGAAATAAAGCCAAACCCTATATCTTATTATGTTTTACTGTTTCCTCTCTTTCTCACAAGCAAGTATTAACGATTAAGAGCTTTGAAACATCAACTTGACTTGATCTTTACTTAAGCGTAAAAAATAATTTTCCGAAAAATTATGAAGTTTTTTTAAAACAAACTATTCACCCTCCATCTAGAAAAAGTATTCTTGTTTTTCAACCATTCCCATAAGAGTTATGATTCGCTTTCGAACAGGCATGAATACAGCAATAATGGGATAACTTCCAGGCTTAAATTTAAGGTGTTTTTAAATTAGATTCCTCTGAGCTTGGATTCAGTCAATTTCCCTTTAGCAAATTTTGGTTATCAATCGTCCTCTAATGTAGCCGATTTTGGCCTCTTGTGGACTTAATTACTGACGGGCTTTAATCGATTTAAGGTTTATTCTAATTAAACTGATTTTTTTTAAACTTTATGAGCTAAACCCAACTTAATTAAATCTTGGTTTACTAGGCGAAATTTTGGCCCTTACTCCTCCTTGCATTGGATGAAATTTCACGCATGTCGAGCTAATCCATGTGATCTATTTAGGTCCGTTCATCACTGCTGATCCAATAAATGCAATAAATGAATTATGTGACGAATGCTCTTAGAAACTATAAGTAATTTAATTTAATTATTTTACTTTCTCTCTAAAGATAGTAATAATTTTTCAGATATTGAAATCGTTATTGAAATTTATATATCAACAACTGCCCCTTTTTGAAGGTGAGCTCGCAAGGTTTGTATCAAAGAAATTTAATATATAAACTTTGACGTGGAAATCCAATGAATGATATTTTTTCCATGATTACAGGTCCATTTTAAAGTGTAAGAAGATGCATTTGATGCAAGACAATGATAATGCAAATGGTAAAAGAGCATACTAGTTACCTATTGTTGTAACCTACCCCTCGGGGAAGGGAATAGTTTGGGTATTACTTAAAGGATGAACTTTGAGGCATGATTAGGCGCGGGCTCTTCCAAGCCCATACCTCACGTGCAACATTAGGGTGTTCTTAAAATTTTATAAAAGATTTCGCCACTAGCCTATTGGGGTCTTAGAAACCAAGTGAGGTATGAGAGTATACCTCGCACACCATACGCAACTAGAGAACCTAGAGTCGGGGGACTTGATTACACTAATTGACCAAGTAGTGCCTTTTCGTACCTAATCTTGTTTATTTTAGAAGAAAATATTTTTGTCAGGCGTTTTGGATTGATTATACACCTATCTACTAACATGTGAAGTGATCCTATTGGTGCGCAATTATTAAAGTAACAATCATAGTTACCAAAATCCTAATTGCAGTAAAATTAGTACGTGCAATGAAACATTCATAAACGCAATCAAATATGCGAATTAAACATGCAATATAATCAAGGTGCAAGAAAATAAAGAAGACTATTATGCGAAAAAGGCAAAACATGACAATTCCTAACAAAACCATATATTTTTTAATTTTTGAAGTTTTTTATTTTTTTAAAATTTTTATTTTTTTTTTTTTAAATAGGTGAATTGGGTCCAATTCGGTCGGTGGTGACAGGCCCAAGTGGGCCTGAAATTCCCTTTCTTCTTGATACTTCGATTCAAGGCCCATAGAAATAAATCCCACCTATTTCCTCTAGCCCGCGTGGACCAACCTAATTGACTTGAATACGCAGAAACCGGCTCGAAGAGTGACAACCTCGACCCTTTTTGAAGACCAAACCCTACTTGATTTGGAAGCTTTGCCCGACTAGGTTCCACGCCTCTTCTCTAGGGGCTTCTTGGCGACGGTGGTGTGGCGAGGCATGGCGACGTGGTGCTAGAGGTCGGTCATGGCGGCGTCGCGGGCGGGGCTTGCTAGCGACGCACGAAGGGTTTTGCAAGTGGAGGCACAACAGATGGTGGCTGAGGTGCGGTGGTTGGCGTAGGTGTTTGGTGTCACGGCGGGCTTGGTAGTGACTAAAACAGCAGTAATAGGCGACGGCGGAGGAAACAACATGACCGGTGGTCGATGGCATGCCTCGGCGAGCAACAACAGCCTTGCGCGGTGGATCTCTCTTGGTGGGTCGCTTAAGAACGGCATCGTGACTTCTTCTTCGGGGGCAATGCTGGAAACTCGAGCTTGAGCAATGTCATTGGTGAGGACAACAATGACTTGATGCAGCGATGGCGTTGGGGATCCACAATGGCTTGGGGCTGGTGCTACAACTGGGCTGACTCGGCACGGGAGGGACCCTATGGCGAGTCGTCGGGATGGCGATGCTAGGAGGTGTGGTTAGTGGCAGCACAAGCCCCTCCAACTAGGGCTGCCGACGGTTGCCGCCACCGACTCAAACAGCGAGGCAACCCTTGACCTCTAAGGTCGAGGGTTGTTGGCGAAGCGGCGGAATGTCGATCAAGGCCGGTGTTGGTGACGGTGTCGGAGACTCCCCTTCTCCTCTTCGGTCCTCTCTCTCCCTCCTCGGTTTCTCTCCTTTCTCGAGCTCCCTCTCTCCGGCTCTCTCTACGCCGATGCCCCCTATGTTTGCTCTTTCTTTACTTTTGTCTTTTCTCCTGTTTGTAGGTGTGCATGTGAGTTGAAGGAGGGGAGAAGGTTGGCGTTGGCCAAGCCAAAGGGAAATGGGCACTGGGCTGCGCAAGGGAAAGACGAATGGGGGAGGCGAGTTGGGCCAATCTTTGGATCCGGCCCGACCTGACCTCTAGGCGTTTTTCTTTTTTTCTTTTTTGTTGTTTTGTTGTTTTTCTTCCCCCCCCCCTCTTTTTCTCTCTCTTTTTTATTTCTATATATTTGAAAATACAAATTTGATGTCAACACCTATCTTATGGGAGTGATAGAGTGAGCTCAAAATATGGATCACCTTTTTAGTATTGATTTTTGCCTTGGATACATGACAATGCATAATGGCTTTTGGGACTAGTTGCCTATTTAGTATTCAGTTTCGTTTTGGATGCAAACAAGGCAAAATGAAAGTGAACTTGCTTAGTACTAGAATCTTACCTTGGACATATGAGAGAGCAATATAAAAGGAGCTTGTTTAGTACACAATCTTACCTTAGACACATGGCGAGCCCTAGTGGCCTATTTAGTACCTGAATCTTACCTCGAACACATGACATGGTGATGTGAAAAGTAACCTATTTAGTACTTAAATCTCACCTCGGACGCATGAGAGGGCGATATGCTTCTCAACGCTCGGGGGGAGGGGGTGCTATACTCCACAAGGGTAGAATTCTTGGATGATCACAAGTACATTAAGTGTGATAATACTTGTGTTAACATCTAAATTTTAACTAATCATTTGGTAAATAATTGTATAGAAAATTAAGTCCCTTAAACAAGGTTATTAGAATTAAATTGCATAGTACATTGTTTGGGGGCATTCATTATATAGTTTAGTTTATATTTTTCATTAATTGCATTAATACTAGACCGGCAATGGAAAATTTTTGAGCTTAAAATTGAGCGAATAGAACCCACGAGGTGGGGGCCAAAATTTAGCCACCATGGGGGAGCTTGGCTGAAATTTCATGGAGAGCAGGCCAAAATTTGAGCTTCATTTAATCTAATTTTAGCATGTGTGGTTTAATTAATAATGGGTATTAAGTTTAATTTAGCTCATTATCTTGATAAGGCCTAAAGTAAGCCCATGAAATTAAGGTTAAACCTGGGTTTATACAATATAGGACATTATGCCTCCTAAATTAGATATTGGCAATTAGACTCAAAGCAAAGAAAGGCCCCATGAAATTCCACTTTTGAGGCCTCATTGGTTAAATGCTAGCATTTGGAATGCTGAAAGCCAAAGCAAGTGGATACCTATTGTGACATCCTTAATTCAACCTAATTTTGCGAAACAAGATTACAACGACAATCAATCTTTGGAATGGGATTATAATGGGAATTGATAGACCACGAAAACGCCAGAAGACCACTTTGGGGAGAAAACTCAATTTTTTTAATTGACGAATCACAAAATTTCTAAAATGTGAACGGGTTGCGAGAAGAGTACCCATGTGGGCCTAGGCCCATGAGGGAGCCCAATGGGCCTCACGCCTAAGAGGTCAGCCCGCGTAATGGCCCATGGGCCATCCAAGCCTTTTTTAGTATTTTCAAGGTCCCTCATTAATGACCCATGTGTGTGAACGGTAACTAGGCACGATGAAATTATCATTTTGCTCTTCTAGCCTAATAAAATAAAAACCTTGTGCATGACGAAAGTGTGGGGCGATCAAGGGGGTGGAGGTGGAGGAGAGAATGTGACATCATCATAGCCTAATCTATCTATTTCTAGCTTAGGAATGATGGTTGCATCAAATGGAGCTTGAAGGACAATTTTGCAAGTAATCTTGGCCATCCATTCTTATCTTGGGAAGTAAGGACTAATCTTCACCATCTATTGGCCTAGGCCTAGTCTACTCTCTCTCTCTCTCTCTCTCTCTCTCTCTCTCTCTCTCCCCCTATTGCAATTGAACCCACTCACCTCCATTTCAATCCTCATTCTCAACCCATTTCTCTCCCTTTGCCTCTCTTGGATCTCGTGATTGCTTCCCTTTACCATTTAATCGCGGTATGTACGTGCCGTTGCCATAAGCCTCTCACCATGCTGGGATCATCGTCCATAGCCTTGCCATGGGTTGTGAGGGCGATTAACCAGCCACCGCTATCGTCGTTCAACTTGCATCACCATTGTGCCTCATGCTCGTCGTTGCCGCCCCTCACCACCACCATCATGAGCCATTCCGTTGCTACCATGAGATGCTAATCTAAGTCCCGGAAGTGAGTAACTTCTTAACCCTTATTAAGATTGTAATTGCACTTAGGAATATGTTTAAGAATAGATTAAGGAAAATCGATGATTAGCTTAAGTGATTAGTGGATCAAAGCAATAAAGTAATGTGATAGGCTATCGCGATGAGTAATAGTTGATAAGGCTAGTAAGGACACCTAGAGGGGGTGAATAGATGTTCTAAAAGTTTCTACGAGTTTAATAGATTAACTTGTCTTATGAGGATAATAGACTGAAAATGTAAAGACTATAAACAATTATATAAAACGATGAATCAAAGTAAAGAGTTCAGGGGGAAAGAAAATTGAGACATAAGGTTTATAGTGGTTCGGCTTAGACCAAACCTACGTCCACTCCCCCGCATTGATAGTCTGGTTGGATTTCACTAAGAATCAAAGAGTTTTTACAACCTCAGTCCTTGATTCCACAGAGTGTAGAAACTCTACTACAACTCTACTACACTTTCTTAAGATTTCACAAGTGTTTGATATCTCTTTTTGAGTACAACAGCTTAGCGATTGAGATAGTAAAGAACTAAGAGCTTCAGAATTTGGAATTCTTCTTTCACGCATACTCTCGAATAACTTGAGCGTCTTCCTTATATGCTTCTTCATGCCTTTATAACGTTGGCACTTTCTAAATGAGTTCTTCCAATCTACCTGTTGGATAGAATCAATCAAGGAGATCTCGAGTTATTTAAGGAATGTGACGATAACCTACTAATCCCGCTTACCCATACAATCGGGATTTAGATTTTTTTATATAGAACCTTCCAAGTAAACTTCACTTTTTCATCCAGATCTTGATTATCTGAA
Organism: Eucalyptus lansdowneana; assembly: GCA_017140395.1. Classification (NCBI taxonomy): domain Eukaryota; kingdom Viridiplantae; phylum Streptophyta; class Magnoliopsida; order Myrtales; family Myrtaceae; genus Eucalyptus; species Eucalyptus lansdowneana. The sequence goes on along the minus strand of CM029484.1, from coordinate 39,244,178 downwards.
TTGATCCCAATAAGAATAATTGATCTCGATGTGCTATCTCCACCAATAAGAACTTTTATAAACTATACGAACCAAATCCTAATGATAAACGCATTTGGATAAGTCTTCTCTTTGTTTGGTCTAGAAAGCGGTGTGGGTTAACTTCCAAGTCTTGAGTCTTGCGGTCTTGAGACTTTGACAATAGAGTTTGGGTTCATGAACTGCAACGATTGAGTCTTGAAGGCTTCGAGACAAGACTAATAGAAATGTTTTGTCAACTTGAAAATAATAAGAAAATTATCTCCAACAATCTCCCTCTTTTTAATGGTGACTAAACTTTTCTGCAGATTTGAATACTTTTGTTAAGCAAAACAAGATATCTCATAAAATATAAGTAGATTATAACATGAATAGTAACGATTCTACAACCACTAGAAAACATGTTAGTCCTGCAAAATAACTATCATTCCATAATAATTATCACAACCAAAGTTACTACAAGCAACAAAAGATCAAATCAAACAGGTCTAAAGTCAAAAAGTCCAATCCACAACCAAACAAAGATAAGTTCAAAGGTAAAATAATCCAAACCACATCAAATCTGCATCAAACTTCTCCTCTTTTTTCCAATAGCAAAAGTGGAGAACAAATAAAAAGAGTTGGCTGAAAATAGTGGGGTTTGAGTCAAGGTTGTTTAGGTAGGCGAACAAAGCTGGAATTCTCCCATAGAGCTCCTTTGTCTTCTCAAGCTTCTCAATAGTCTCCTTCGGTTATTTGGAAATCTTCACCCTTCACATGATCTTGCACTTGGGTCTTTAGGGTAAATGGCCAGTGGCCCAACTGAAGTAGCCAAGAAAGCCTCTTTGAGGTCTTTTATCTCATAGTTAGAACCATATTGACCCTTCTTTAAATCCAATGGGAATATCCATTATGCATGAAAAGTCCGATGAATGAGTTAATGAAGAACTAGGTCTTGCTGATTCTGTTCCTAGAGTTCTGAGATTGGAGGGATCTTTAGCGGTTTGTCTACAATGAGTTGGAGTGAATTCCGCAAATTCTAGTTCTTGATGGAGAGAAGCATATACATCATTTGGATCGGCTATTTGATTGACTAACATCACTAGTGAGAATAGACAAAGAAATACATTTTTTCTATACGGCCCCCTGTTTGTGTGCCTTTAGTTGGAGAAGTAGATTCTTTCTGTTATGCTTCAGCAAGAGTGATGTTGTTCTTTTGCTTTCTCACCAGCGGTTCCACTCCTTGTCTTTTCGATTGCTTGACAAGGATATTGCCAAAGTAGGCTCAAAGAGTCATCTCGAGCCTCTTCTTCCTTCTTCTTCCTCTGCTTCTTCTATTTTTTCCTTCCTCTTCCTCTTCTTCTTCTCTTCTTTCTTCTTCTCTTTTCTCCTCTCTTTTCTAGTCTTGCAAAAGCTAACAAAACTTTCAAGTTCCTTAAAGTTTGAAAGAGTCATCTCGTCCTCATCTTCTTCATCCTGCAAGATGATAGTTTTCTTCTTCTTTGCTGGAGTATCCATGGGCTTCTTGCCTTTCCTTTTGGTCACTATAGAGTCTTGTTTTGTCTTGACGAGAGACTTTTCCTTCATGCCTCCAACACCTGTTAAAAGCTTTTGGACGTATTTTGGTGACCATTTTAAATCCAATCACCATTTGAGTGATTTTTTTTTTTTGGGTAAACGGGTAAGAATTTAGTAGCTTATGAGTTAACCATTGGAGTGATGTTTGTCAAACGCAAAGGTGCAATAATGTGGTTTTAAAATGCAAAAAGAGGCCATGTAGTAGAGCAAAATAAGGAGTTGTCCCTTGTTTTTACCACTACCCTATACAAATGAAACAAGATGATGTGAGGCAAGAGAATTTGCAGCCAGCATTGATTGCATACATCAGCTTTGCTTCGGAAGGAGAGACATCAGTCTTTCAGTCTTGAATTTTATATGGATGCAATTGATCACAATTTTGTACGGCAAGATGTTTGAGGCATTCATCCTCAAATAGAGAGATCTTGCGATCAACATCCCGATCTTGTACAATTCCAAAGTAGCATGAGCAAAGGACACACTAATTGGTTGAAAACTTGCCCTCTTTCCACCCCCAATTATTTTAGTTAAAGTGTCCATATCCACCAAAAACTCCATATCCCTTACCATGAAAGAGAAACCGTTAAGGCATCCAAAAGGATAAATTCAAATAGAAGTATGCTATGAGTTCAAGATAAATAATTGTAGATTCATAACAAAAATTCTCCATTTGAAGAAGTGCAATCTTCTCTCACGGATTTACTCTAATTGAATCGAGAAATCAAAGTCAACACTCCCCTAGGGTTCATCACACCCCTCCTTCCGGCTGATTCATATAAACTTTTTTGTGCTCCTTAGGCGGAAAATCTAAACTCCATCACCAGCATTAACAGCCACTCCCATCCTAGGCTGAAAATGTGCAAACATTCATTCATCGTCATCATTCTTGTGGTTGATTAGCAGTACAAAATGTCAGTCACTTGGAAAATTGGCAAGGTCTTTTCAACCGTCCTTTCTACGCACTCCTAACTATTCCATTCTACGTAAAAAGAAAGGGTTTCATTTTTTAATCCCTCTTTCTTTAAGAAACTCGTTAATCAAAGACATTGCGATGCCTCCTTCCTTTAACTTAGAGTAAAGCGAAAGCAACGACTAGGTCTTAGCATTCTTACAGGTTCAATTCTTCCACTATTTCTTCTTGGTTGAGGCGAGTGGAGGAGATTGACTGTTGAGAATGTTGTTGCTGCTTGTTGTTGCTGATGAGGAGAATCTTCTTCCTTGGTCAAATCGAAGTAAGTAGGACCCTCTAAGTATGTATTGTGGTCCTCTGCTTGCAATCCTCAAGACTTTCTCGAAGACATTATTGCTTCAAGGAGGAATTCTCCAAAACTTGCTCCGGAAATGTGAAACTTTTGGGTTAATCAAGAGTAAAAGTGAAAGCAAATGGCAGTTTAGAATGTTAAGGTTTGAGAGTGAACGGAAAGATGAATTTCAACAGTATATAAAGCAAGTGAAGCGAGGCAAATGAATAAATCATAAAAATGTCTTTTGAAAATAAATATTTTCCTTTTTGAAAATGAATAACTGCTTTTTGAAAATGAAATAAATTCAAAAACTTGGAAAGATAATTTCTATCAATTAGTGATTAAAAAGAGACTGTACCTTTTCAAGTCTTTAGCAAAAAAAATTAAATTAAATTGCTAGTACGAAATAACTTATAGTTATAACTCTTGGTCTTGAGTCTCACAGGCATTTTGAACTTTCTTTTGGATAAGAGATGTGATGTTCGATCGATGCGAATAAACTCAAATAGGCTTTTCTCTAATAACTTTTTGTAAATATGTATTTTGCAGTTAATTCTTTGAATCAATGAATTGAATCATAACTTCTCCATTTTGAATATGATCTCCAACAAAGTGATGTCAATTTCTATGTGCTTTACCCTTGAATGAAGAATTGGATTCTTTGTGAGATTAATTGTCTTCTGGTGTTGTCATATTTGATCTCGGTGCCACGAGTCTTCAATTCCAAACTCTCTCGGTTGTTGTTTTATCCATAGATTTGAGAACAGCAACTCCAAAACATACTACTGGCTTCTCTTTGTTGAAAGAGCTATAGTACTTTGCTTCCTTGAGAACCAAGATACTGTCCTGTTTCCCAATAATTGACAAGTACCAGAAATACTCTTTCTATCAACTATGCAACCTGCTAAATCTGCATCTGAATATCCTTGGGAAGAGTAAGTCTCATTCTTTGGGATACCACGGACCTAAATTTGAAGTAGTTGCAACGTATTTGATGAAGCGTTTGCAGCACTTAGATAAGATTCTTTGGAATCTGATTGAAATCTAGCACAAATGCAAAATGTCAGGTTTTAGAGCAGTAAGATAAAGAAGTGAATCAATAATGCTCTTGTAAAGCTTTTAGTCAACTTTCTTTCCCCCTTCATTTGTCAACGGCGAAGAACTTGACATTGGTATCTTAGTCTATTTGCAATTCTCCAATCTGGAACTTTTTAACGAGAAATTTTGCATATTTTCTTAGTGAATGAAAATTCCCTTCCTTTAATTGTTTTGTAATCCAGAAAGAAAGATAGTTCACTATCATGCTCATCTCAAATTCATCCTGCATGACTTGAAAACTTTTTGCACAGGTTATTGTTAGGTGATCCAAATATGATATCATCAACATAAATTTGAACAAGTAACAAGTTTTTACATTCTCTTTTAATAAATGAGTGAGCTATCCACTTTTCCTTTGACAAAATCATTTTGAATTAAAAACTTACTTAACATGTCATACCATGCTTTCGAGGCACTTGTTTTAATCCATATAGAGCCTTTTTTTTAGTTTTGAATCTCTTGAGTCTAGTCTCTTTGAGTCTTCAAATCAATGAGTTTGTTCCACGCCAGATTTCTTCTGGATAAATCCATTTAGAGATACTTTTGACATCCATTATAACCTGAGAATTTTTATAATAGGTAAAAACTAAGCAATAATCTAATTACTTCTAACCTTGCTCTTTGGTGCGTAGGTCTCATCATAATATATCCCTTCTTCTTGCCGTATATTCTTTGGCCATGAGTTTTGTTTTTGTTTAACCACCTTTCCTTTTTCATCCATCTTGTTTTTTGAAAACCCATATAGCTCCAATGGATTTATCTTTTGGTTTTGGAGTTAGTTATTAGACATCATTAATACTGAAGTTGTTGAGTTTTTCTTGCATAGCTTCAATTCAGCTTTCATCATTAAAACTTCTTCTATGATTTTGGTTCTATTTAAGAAATAAGTGCCACGATACTAGACTCTTCTTGCTTTTTGGATCTTGTAAGAATCCCTTCATCGATGTCGCCGATGATGAGTTCTTTAGGATGACTAAACTTATGCTTCTAATTCTTGGATCGTCTGATAGTTTGTTGATCTTCTACTTCAATTGATTCTTCAACTAGTTCGTCGTTGTTCTTGAAGTCAAGCCACTTGAGGAGGTAGACTTTGTAAATCTGCAGGCCGATTTAGATTCTTCAGGTTGATCTGAATCAATTGATTATGCAACGAGTCTTGGAATTTGATGTTCATAGATTCTTCCTACAAGGCCCGGTCTTCTTATTGAATACTCTATAGGCTTTTCTTGAAGTTGAATAGCCAATGAAAATTCCTTCGTTTGATTTCTCTTCAAACTTACCAGTTCAATCATTTTGCATTTTTTCAAAATAAAATATTTGCAACCAAATACATGAAAATAAGAAACAATTGGGTTCTTTCTTTTGAATAACTCATGGAAGTTTTCTTGAGAATAACAACTCTGTTAATAATATAACAAAGTAGAAACTATTCATCCCAAAAATGAGAAGAAATATTACTTTCAATTAAAATATAGTTCTTGTCATTTCTTACAATGATATATTTTTTTCTTTTCACAACTCCATTATGTTTAGAAGTGTATGGAAGAGAAAAAAGACATGCTGAAAACGATTCATCCGCCGAATTTGGCAAAGTCTTAATTTTCAAACTCACCTCTTGTGATTTATCCGTATGTTTGAAATAGTATATTATTTCCCATTTTTAGGCTTTCTTGGCAAACTTTGAAATATAAGAAAATGTTTTAGACTTACTTGCCGAAAAAATGGCTTAATAAATGAAATAATCATCTGCAATTACTAGGCAATATCTTTTTCTACCAATGCTTTGAGTTTTGATTGGTCTAGAAGTCTATATGTAGAAGTTGCAAAACTCAATTAGTAGAAATCTGATTTATTGGTTTAAAGACTTCTAACCTGTTTTCCCAACACCGCGATTATTGCATAAGTCAGATTTTTGATACTTTAGGTTGGGCAATCCATGAACAAGCTTTTTTGGATAAAATCTTGGCGATTTGCTTCAACATTTTTATGGCCAAGCTTTTGATGCCAAAGATTCGTTTCATCTTGAGTCGATCTTAGATATTGAGATCTTTCTGGTTTTATATCCAGGAAGATAAATGTTCTCATATCTTTGTCTAACAAAAGATTGAGAGATCTTTACTAGTTCTCGAACATATTCCTTCTTGAAAATTGATTTTAAATCCAGTGTCGCACAATTGACTAATGGTAAGTAGTTTGTAATTTAGTCCTTCCACCAATGAGACATTGTTGATTGTAAAATTTCCAATCTTCCTACGGTTTCACACCCAACAATTCTTCAATTTGCTGTTTCACTAAAAGAACTTTTCACCGTTTTGTTTGCTGGGATTTTATAAAACAACTTGAATCTCTAGTCATGTGTCTCAAACATGCTATTCAATATCATTCTTTCTCTTGATAGTGACTTACAATTAAAAAAGGAACTCAAGCTTTCTTTATAGTACATTTTCTTGGGTCTGGGAGAGTTAATGCAATATACAGCCTTTACCCATTCCTTTTTAACAGATTTCCAAACTATAGGACATTCTTTCTCAAAATGTTGGGAGAAGTACATTTGCATTTTTAACATTTGAGAAACACTTGATTAGCGGGTTTATAAAGACTTTTGAAAATGGTTTCTATAAAAAGTTCTTGTAGGTCTTTATTTGATTCTTTCCTTTACTTTTGGAAAATCAACTAAAGGAATAGTTTAAAGTCATTCCCAAGCACAGTTATTGAAATAAGGTCTTTGTCTTGAAAGAATCATTTCCAATTTTCAAATCCTATTGAAAATCTTTTTTGAAATATGTGAAACGTCCTTTTTTTAAAAATGCGTTTTTCTTTTGAAAGAGGTTTGCATTTTTCTTTTAAAACAACAAAGTTTTGTCTAGATTTTCAAACTTTTCTTTTCAAAAATTTTCTTTATTTGTAGAATTGCAAATTCTTCTTTTTTAGCTCGAAAATCCTTTATAATAGGGTTTTAAGACTAGACAAAGTTCATCAATGTATTTCGAGACTTCAGTAGGAATTTTTTTAAAATGCTTACCTGATTTCCTATACGGTCCCAGTCTAAGTTTGGTCTGAATCTTTCTCCAGTCTGAGTCTAATTTTGATTTTTGCCGTTAGACAAATATTAGCATAGTCTTCATCACTTTCTTCGCATTCAATATCACTCCCATGTCTTTGCTTTAGTGCCTTTCTGTATTTCTCAGCTCTTCCTTTCTTTTTCTTCAATAGGGCAGGTTAGATGCGATGTATCCATTTTTCTTGCATTCAAAACAGAGATCACATCTTTGATGACACTATCATCCTCGCTGATTTGTTTTGAAACTTTTAAGTGCTTTGTTTATTTCCATTGAATATTCTTCCCTTTTTGTTCAGTTTCATGCATCTCCTTATCATAACTACTAACTCTTTATCGTTCATATCATCTTCGAGTCCGCCAATACGAATCATCGTTAGCTTTTAAAGCAATTGACTTATTACCTTTGGGATCTTCTTCCTCGTTGATTTGCTCCATTTCATAAGACCGAAGTGTGCCAACCAGCTCATCTACAACAAAGTTTACATGATCCTTTGAGTTTCCCTTATTGAAATCTTCACGTGATTCTAGTTTTTGGAGAGTCACGCAGCAATTTGTTAACCTTCATTAGTCCTAAGATTGACTATTTCTAATACTCTTTTGATTGTTTACAATCTCTCGTAAAACGACTAAACATGTCGGTGATAGATTCCTCCCGCTTCATCTTGAAGGCTTCATACTGTCGAGTAGAATATTAATCTTTGTTTCTTTCACTTGATCGGCTTCCTTATAGGTAAATGCAAACCTATCCTAGACTTTTGCTGTTTCACAAGAAAAAATTCTGTTATACTCAGTAGAAGATAAAGTATAGTATAAAGAATAAATTATGCTTTAGCACCAAGAGCTTGTCTCTTGGTTATTTTTTCTTGTGCCATCTCGCTAGCGCGTAATGTGTCTTTTCCTCTTCCGAAACTGACGCAGCTTTGGGAATGGTTCTTTTTTCTACCACATCCCATTCTAGAGAATCTTTCGATCTTAGGAATACCTTTATCTTGTTTTTCCATATGCTGTATTCCTTTCCATCAAAGTAAAGAGGTCTCGGTGTTACTTCCGCCTTCAACCAAACTTGGAGCCAACATATTAGCCATAGATCTTTAACTCAGAAGTAAAAACACTTCAATTTAATGAGCACACAAGCTGCGATACCAATTGATAAGGCTAGTAAGGACACCTAGAGGGGGTGAATAGGTGTTCTAGAGAAGTTTATGAGATTTAATAGATTAACTCGTCTTATGAGGATAATAAAGCCAAGATGTAAAAGACTGTAAACAGTTATATAAAATGATGAATCAAAGTAAAGAGTTCAGGGAAAGAATATTGAGACACAAGGTTTATATTGGTTCAGCTTAAACCAAGCCTACATCTACTTTCCTGCATTGACAACCTACTGGCTGGATTTCACTAAGAATCAAAAGAGTATTTACAGCCTCAAGTCCTTGATTCCACAATGTACAAACTCTACTACACTTCCTCAAGGTTTCATAAGTGTTTGATCTCTCTTTTGAGTACAACTTAAGCTTAGCGATTAAGATAGTAAAGAATTAAGAGTTTCAGACTTTGGGATTTTTCTTTCACACACTCTCCAGAATAACGAAGCGTCTTTCCTTATATACTCCTTCACGCCTTTATAATCGTTGGCATTTTCCAAAGGAGTTCTTTAAATCTACCGTTGGACAGAATCAATAAGGAGATCTCGAGTTATTTAAGAAATGTGATGATAGCCCACCAATCATGCTCACCCATATAATCAGGATCTAGGTTTCCATAAGCATAACCTTCCAAGTATACTTCTCTGCCAGATATTGATTATCCGAATTAATCCTAATAAGAATAATTGATCTCGATGTGCTATCTCTAGCCGTAAGAACTTATAAACTGCCGAACCGAATCCTTAAAGATAAACTCGCATCTGGATAAGTCTTCTCTTCGCTTGGTCTAGAAACTCCGGTGTGGGTTGACTTCGAGTCTTGAGTCTTGCGGTTTTCAGACTTTGACGACATAGTCTAGGAGTTCATCGAGACTTTAATAGTTGAGTCTTGAAGTCTTCCAGACTAGACTAATGGAAATATTTTGTCAATTTCAAAATAATTAGAGAGTTTTCTCCAACAATAGTTAGATGCGATAGGTTATCATGATAAACTATTGTTGGATTACATGATAGGTTATCGTGATAGGCTATCGTTACATGTGATAGGTTATCTTAATAGACTATCGTTAAATAGATAAATTATTGTGATAAGCTATAATTTGGATGTGATAGGCTAACGTAATAGGTTATAATGTGATATGATAGGCTATTGTGTAAGTTATCACTAGAGTTGATAATCTATCTTGATCGTGATGAGTATTTATTATATTGTGAATTCTAAGTAGTTAATGCTTGTTGAATTTTAGTTTTAAGGATGATATATGTTTATGTAATTCCAAAGTTGAAAACAATAACCATTTCTAGCATTCCATAACTATGTGTCATGAAAGACTATTTTGGAAGGTAAGTTGTTATTCGGATTGCAAGATCAAGTTGTGATGTTTTATTTCATGAGTTTTATGCATGATTGCTTTGGCAAATAATTAATTGAAATGTAATCATGTGGCATTGTTGCAATTGCATATTTAAATATTTTGTGTTTTTAATTTCGAATTTTGATTAAAAAAAAGAAAATACAAAAATATAAGTAAGAAGTCACGTTAAAATTAGGCCACTCATTAGCACATCATTTAGTATTTGCATGTTTAGGATCATTTTAAATTCAAATGTTTGACATGTTAAAACAGTTGCATTAATATTGCGTGACATATAGTTTGCATGCTAGATTTATTTAACTCATACATCGCATGTCATTTTGTATAGATACATTTTCATGCATCATTGCATTTAGAATAATTGTGTTGAATTACACATAGATTAAATCTTATTAAGTGAAAATCCTAAAATGGAGTGGCTCGTGTTAATCACAAATCATATCTAGGATTATTGATGTGATTTTTAAGCTAACATTATAGATACTTTAGAATTTACTTTGAAGTAAGTCCTGCAATTTATTTTATTACTTTATTGAGTGTTACATTGGTGGTTTGAGCATCCGCATGATCATCTCAAACATTAGAGAGTAATAAAATGAATCCAAGCGTTTGCTAAATATTTTTCCATAAAAACGATATTGAAAGGACATTAGAGAAATCTATCGTAACCACCCCTTACCAAAATCTCTAGTTTGTAGGAGTGCCAAGTAAATCTCCCAATACTTTACCTCGGTTTTAATGGAAACGATGTAAACTAATTAGTGGCAACTTTTGAATGAAAAAGATTTGCATGTTGTCGCCACTCCTCAAAAAACCAATTTTTCCGCCACCCATCCTTGGGGAAAGGAAGGAGGAAATGTCGGATTTAAGGATACTTGATCGAGAGTTCCCTCTTGGTTCTCATCCCAAAGGCCTCATCACTTCACTGAGCAAATCTCTTATGAGTTCACTTGATTATGGTGGTGAACTCTCCCAAGCTCATACCCTAATGTGATAGCAGAAGTTATCGTGACCTTACCTACATCTGGCACATCTTGATCGACAATTTTAAGGTCGAAAAGAAAACCGGACATAAAGATGAGTTTAAAATTATTTTGACGATTATGATAGCCCTCTTAGGATGGCATTCACCAAAGATGGCATCACTTCATCTTTTTCAACTTTCACCATCTTGAGTATGTTAAATCATAACCGTGAACCTTTTCCAAAGATTCATACCCATCATGATGGGTTTATTAAGTGATCTAGTTGTTTAAGACAAACCTAGAAATAAGATGGAAGTCACAACTAGTCTCATTTTTTGGGGATTGGTTAGAGACCCCAATCGAGAATTAGAGTAGTCCCTTCGATTCATACGTAACTAGATATTTATGTTCGAGGGCTTGAGTTACACCATTATTTCTATTAGCACCCTCTTGGTATCTAACAATAAATCATGTTACCTAAAGTTCCACGCATTTCTTTTTAACTTTTCGGGATCTTTTATTCTAAACTAGACTATCATGTGTGGATAGTCATTTTCATGCCAAGGAAAGCGTAAATCTAAGAAAAATAAAAGAAAGCACACAATGGAATTTAAAGTACGAAATGGTAACTAAACAACAAAGGAAAGTAGTAAATCCATCATGCAATTCAAGTAAAAGGAAAATGAAATGAAAGAAAAGATAGATAATATAACCTGTCTAGTTGCTAATTAAGCCGATCTAACCACCTAACATGCAATAACAAGTAATTAAATCGCTAATCCATTCTAACTAACCATAAACTATACTTAGCCTAAATCAATCAATCAATCATTAAGCATAATTAACTCCATAAGTAGAGTTTATTGAGTAAACTCACCAATTTTGAAATCTAATGAGTTCACGATGACGGCAACATGGAGACGGGTGACAAACTCCGAAGTGATGACACCTTACGAGGCCTAGAAGCGGTCCGAAATGGGTCTCAAGGCCTGTGGAGGCTTGCTGGCTTGCGGAACTTCTTGACTGAGCGAGGCTAGGTGATGCGGGTTGAGCTAGAAACGGCCAAGGTGGCTAGCGTAGGCCATGCGGGGCTAGGCGGCGGCAAACGGTGGCTCGAGCGATCACGATGGCTAGACGATGCTAGATGATCCGGGAAGAAGGCGAGCGGGGCACGGACACGAGCAAGGGACTCGCGGACTCAGCGCGAGCCGAGTAGTACCGGCGGCAAGCGAGCGGTCGGACAAGTGCGCGATAGGCGAGGGGCGGGAGGCTGCTCAGTTTTTTGCAATTTTTGGGAGTTTCAAGCTTGAAAATGGAGAAAGCAAGTATTCTTGAAGAAGAAAGGCCAGCTGCAAGAGTGAAGGGACCCCTTGGCCCAAAAAGTCTCCACTCTTATCTCCTTTGTCTCCTTGGCAAGGCCCCACCTGTTTCAGCCAACCTCAGCCAATTTTGTGCACACAAAACTCTCTAGAACAAGTCCCAAATGGTCCAAAAGTTGAGGGGGACCATGGCACACGAATTTGACACCAAATTCCCCAAATTGAGTTTTGTTCTCCTCGGATTGGGTTCAATTTGGTCCCCATAAATTCCACCAAGGTCTTCTCGACCAAATTGACATTTTTCCTTGCCAATAAAATCAACATCGCATCCTAAAAACGCGATCAAAAAGGTTCCCTGAATTATCCGGACAAAAACGGTCCTATTTTGAATTTTCACAAAAAATCTCAGTTTGTAGAAAAATCTTTGGAGGATGAGTCAATATTTCTAAAATAAATCATAACATGACAGAACTTTCAATTTCTTAAATCGGATTCAAATTCATGATTAATTTCAATTTGGCACGATTTTAGCATAACCTAGCTTATCGAATAGCTTTTAGAAATTTTTAGTGCAATTGACCTATGGTCGATTTATTTCGAGCCACAATGTATATTTTTGACACATTGGCGACTCGCTTGTCGAAAATCTCAAGGTTTCAAATACGAGCACAAAGTATCCAAAATGACAAAAAATCGGTCTAGTGCCAATTGACGAGAATTTTGCAATAGGGTGGAATCACCCACACATTGATCACATATCTCGCTCGAATCGACCTATCTCGATCTCTCCGATCGATTTTGACAATGCTGTAATGACCCTTGCAACCTAGCACGGTCGAGCAACGATTCCCGATCGAATTCTCAAGTCTATTGTGTTAAAATCCCTTAACGGCTTTGCTTGATAAATTGGTCCTCTGAATTATTGCTTCCAGGAGAAAGAGGAAACTATAAGGCGGCGATTTCAGGTAGCCCAACTTATTTAATCGAAAACCAGAAGCATGAAATTTAGGATGTCACAACTATTACCGCCTTTTTGTCCGTGGTCTTTATACGGTATTCTTCCACATTATGGGTAGACATGGGCTTGCCCGTGGCCACATCGCATACAACTTCATGGTGATCTACACCAAGATTGAAGGAGCTTTTGATAGGTCCTCTACCATTTGAGATGACGACGGTGGTGATGAGGGTGGCAACGGTAGGGAGCCATAAAGGTGGGAGATGTTGAGGTAGTAGGGATCAATTTTTGAAAGCGTGGTCTTAACACTTTTGGAATAGAACCATTGCGAGTTAGGCGATGTTTGGTGTAGATAGCTCATGGGGCTTAGTCATTGTAGCAATGTGGATGCCATGAGGGAGTAATATATATTTTTTGAACTCTCGGTGTAGCCCGGATGAAAATCGCCCATGTTCATAAATAATACAAGACATGAAAGCTGATACTTGTTGTTGTTTTTTGCGTTCATCCAATGTTGTTTGTTTGTTTGATGCTTTAATTTCAACTTCGTCGGTGCTACAAAGTGAAAAGATCAATAACTCAGATTAGGACGCGGCAGATTGGGACATCACAATTTATGACCTAGAGAATATCATGAAGCACATCATATTTTATCCATAATGTGACCAGGCCAATGATAATCACAATGTGGTGCTAGGCCAATCGGTAGGCTTTGTTGAGGGGAAGATTGCTAAAAAAGATCCTAAATTTATTGTATGAATGTCAATTTAATTATAAACCTTTTAATTTGGCCAATTTAATCTTAAATATTTTGCTAATTTGCCAATATAATCCTTGTGGTCAATTTTGATAGGAAATTATTGACATGGACACCAACTATCTTATACGTATTGCTAGTTTGGTATGGTTAGTAACTAACATGGATATTTTTTCAATTTTTTTAAAAATTATATATACATATATATATATATATATATTTCTTTTTCTTTTCTTTTTCTATATATTTTTTTCCATTGTGGCTAGTGAGGGCCTACAAGACCTTTTGTTGAGAGATGTGACAACCGGAAGATCTAGAACTGAATTTATACAATAAATTTAGGATTTTTTTTTTGTAATTATCCTCTTTGTGGAGAGATGCGATGGATCTATCATCAAAAAAATTTCATTTCCAAAATGAAGTAGTGATATTCTTTCCCTCTTTTACAAGGCGTTTTCTTGGTTATCGACACTTGTTTGAATTTTTCTTGGGTAGTGACAAGTAATCCTTATGAAATATTTGAAGAGTTCTTTAAGTTTTCTAATCTAGCAGTTTGCCACCACCTTTCTCATGATGGTTGTGTTATGTTATATAGCTTATAAAGGAAAATCACCGAAAAAGTATTAAATCTATTACATTAATACCAATTTAGTTTTAACCCATTCAATTAAATCAATTTAATCAAAAACAATTTCTCATTAATACTAATTTTAGTTCATCCGCCAATTTAGGCAACAAATTATTGGCATGGACATTGAACATTCTACGTGGCATAATTGATGTCAACATGGACAATTTTTATTTTAATTTTCAAATTTTTTTTTTTAATTTTTCAATTTTTTTTCCTCTTTTTTTCTTTTTCATGAGGCTAACGAAGGTCACCGGAGCTTAAGCCAGCCACAAGGCCTCGCACGGCCTACTGGCCACGAGTGAAGGCAAGCCTCACCCATGCCTAGTGAGGCCATGGCAATCTCTCTGCCCCACCAAGTGAGACTTACTCGAAAGGCAAATCCAAATAAGAAGAAGAAGAAGAAGAAATGTGTCAAGAGAGGAAAGAGAGCTCATACTCAACCAGCCTTGAGGAGCATGCACTTGCAAGAATCGTTGATCAAGGGAGGCAATTGTTTGATTGCATCGATGAGGCAGTCATACCTCCTTTTGCGTCTTCAAGAGAGTAGTCTTCTCCGCCATACCTGCTCTTGCTCAACGGGATAAGGAATGGCTAGATGTGAATCTATTTCTTCATCTCCCCATTTAGGCTAGGTTGGGTGAGAGTTGTGACCCTCACTAGCGGCTAGTGAGGCACAGCGCCCTCACCTAGTAGCTGGCAAGCTACGCAACCCTCACTAGCCACAGTGGAAAACAAGAAGGAAAAGAGAAGAAAAAAGGCAAAAAGGAAAAAAATTAATAAAAAAATTAAAAAATATTTTAAAAATTAAAAGAAAAGTCAATGCCAACGCCAACCATACTATGCAAGATGACTAATATCCAGATCAATTTCAAGCATAAATTGGCTGGATGGAATCAATTGGTACTAAGATAAAAGATTTATAACTAAAAATTGATCAAATGAGAAGATTTATGACTAAATTAGTACTAATATAATAAATTTATGACATTTTGGTACTTTTTCTAGGTTATATGAGAAATAGCCTTTGCTGTCAATGTTCTTGGCAATAATTCAATAAAAGAGATGAAACTAACCGTCTTATTGTCTATTTGATTGTGAGAAAACGACAATTAGGTAAAATTGATGACAAATCCTACTAATCACTCTTTATTAGAGATAAAAATGAGACTGAAAGAATAATGTTTGGAGAGCTGTTTTGAATTTGAACCCTTGATTAGCTCAAAGAACAAAAGCAATGCATTATTTTGAGTTATGGAATTGAGAGTGGTTTTCAAGTGAATGTTCTGAACCTCCAGAGGAGTATCCCTCACATAACCCTCCAAAAGAAGAAAATGATTTATGTGGAAAAAGGAAAAAAATTATTCCTGAAATTTTCTCACTTCCTTGTATCATGAAGTTTAACATCATCACACGCCCCCAAACCTTGGGCACGTGCACATCCTTCAGGTCAACTAAATTGCGACATTCCCAGGACGCGTTGTTGACCCAATTGTTTTATGCACATGCGGAAGCGAATTAAACAATCTCCAGACAACAATCAACACAGGGATAGTAAAAGCGGGATAATCAATTAACACAATTCACACTTTATAAACACATTAGATTTATATACATAAGTGTAAACCCAAAAGAGACTACCAAGCTAACCCTACCTCGGACCCTACCTACTTGGGGTCCGGTCTACTAAAACACCGTATGGGATGTCGATGTCTAGAAAGTCAGCTATCTCCATTGCAAGTTCTTCAACCTCGAGACCTTAGTTCGCGTCAATATCAGCCAAAATATCAGCATCCACGATAGGGTCAATATCACCTCATACTTGGCATCGATGGGCAGGCCCGTCAAAACCATCCAATTGACCCTCCTAAACCACTGTTAGGCCCATGACGGAACCACGCCTTGAATCGATGGGTACCGGCTCGAGGTAGGCCTTCATCGACCTAAATGGTGGTCACCACGAGCTCACGGGTCCAATCGATCCCGTGGATAGGAGAATGGTACGTTTGGTCTCTACCTCTCGTGGCCACCCAAAACAAACGGGTCGCACCCCCATCTAAGGACCTGTAAAATTTTAAACCACCTACGTTGAGATAAATCTCAACAAGTCCACACCCTAAACCCCGATTAGGACGAGAATTCACCTAGAGGCGGTCTAACACTTATCATATAGGACTTACCTCACCTTAGCACCTCCCTCGCCTCGTGAGTACATTTCATATATCACATATAAATGTAGCAGCGTAAACCATTAATTGGAACACCTTATATCATATATCGATTAATCACAGGGGTCACGATTATGAGGCCAAATCGTTATGATAGGTCTCATTCTGTGCCACACAATTTTGTCCATGTCAGTGCGTGGCTATCTCAATCATTCAACTGGTCCCAATTAATTACGACCCAACGGCCACGACCAACTCGTAATCGGGCAAATCATCCAACATAACCGGGCATCGTCCCGCTTCGTGGGCATGGCAACGTTTACATATATGGCATTCCTAAAAGAGCATTAGCCCAACTTCTACTGCGACCGACATCCATTGACATGGGGCATTCCCGAAGGAGCATCCCTCCTCAACTTTCATCTAGGTGACAGGTTCCGATAGCGATCACACGCAAATTCATGCTTGGCCAAGAACATCGTGCTTTGCACCCAAATACTTCAAATTCAAATAATGGACTTTATTAAATTTTCTTCATATTAAAAATACCCGATAAAATAATTGTGCATGGTCAACAGTCAAATCGATCAACAGAACGTGATACTCTCCCATTTGAAAATTCAACGATTTTATATAGTACTTAAAATATTTTTTATGTCAAAACTACACTGGTATTTTTTCTAATTAAATACTCGAAAAATCATATTTTTGCAATAATAATTAAAATCATCATCCAGCACTCAATTGTATAAATTAGCAATCAATTTCATAAATCAACACAACCATAAGGATCAACGTAAAATTCTAGCAACCAGTTATCCTAATATAATTACGATAATTAATAATTAATTAAATCAACTGCCATTAATTAAATAAATTGCAAATTATTTAAATTAAATAACCTAACTGGGCTAATCTACTTAAGCTAATTAAACTAATTTGACTAGCTACCTACATTATCTAATTAATCTAACTAAGCCACCTAACTAACCACCTAATAATTAATTGCCTAACTACTAACCCTAACTAACTTAGTTACATGAACTAACTATCCTAATTCTAATTAGCTAACTAATCCCTCTTAAAGCTACGTTTGATCGTCCATATTTCTAATCGGGATATGATTGGATATGATAGAATATGAAATCCTTGGATTTTTTTATATCCTATCTATTGTTTGGTGAATCGCAGTATTAAAGTCAGATATGTTCACATCATATCATGTATATATATTTTTAAATATAAGCGGCATATCATTATAAATGAACCTTAAATATTCATAAACGGAGATGGTGAAAATCTCTCGTAACACTATTCCTTAATTTATTTTTATTTTATTTTTTCTCTTTTTTATATTATTTTCTTTATTATATCTTTTTTCCCCTTTCATCAATTCTTAATAAAATTTTATCAAATAGTAAACTATACTAACATACCAAAAATACAAAAATACATAAAATATATAATAAATATAAATATTCTTTATTGATTAAATTTTTATTATAAGATAGAATTAAAGTTGAATATATAAATTAAAATATGATTAATTAAAAAAAATATTTTTAATTTTTAATTTCTTAAATTAGAATTCAAATATTATTTATATTGAAATATAATTTCATTTTTGTTAATTTAATAAGTTTGTTATTTGAGAAAAATAACTTTACAATTATGAACATTAGAAATAATATCCACATTTATCCTACCTCCCATGAGATAATTTTATTCCCGTCTATATACCCCTTATATTCGATTTTATCCTATCCTAAGTAAGCATCAAACGTAGGATATGATAATCATATTCTATCTTGAATTTTATCCCGACTGCCAAACGTAACCTAAGTACAATTAACACCCTAATTAGAGATTAGGATGCTAACTCACCGGTTTAGTGAGATAACGGGTCCATAGCAACGGCGGCGCAATGACGGCCAAGACTCGGTCCTACGACGATTCCAAAGGAGGGTCGAAAGGGGTTGAAAAAAGCCTTGCAAGCCTCAACCCAAGCTAGAAGACCGGGTTCTTTGGACCGATGGCTTTGGGCTCGGTTTGGGCCGGACGATTGCAACAGAGAGATGGGCTAATGGCGGAAGGTGGTGGACCAATAATGGGGACTTGGACCGGGGTTTGAATGGGAGGAAGCTACGACCGGGCTGGATGACAATCGAGCAAGGGTTGCAACGCAGCTAGTCCGGGCGCGGGGATGGTCGGCGAGCCGTGAGGCGTGATTGCGCTAGCGAAAGAGGACGGCAAGGACGCGGATGACTCGAACGACGACTCTGCGTGGTTGCCGGCTGTGCGGGCTTGGTCCCAGGTGCTTGCAGCTTCAACAATGGAGGAAAAAAATATTGAGGAAGAAGCAAGAAGAAGAAGAAGCTAAGGATGGCTTCGCAGGGAAGCCGGGCCGACCAAGGAAAGGAGGGGGGACAAGAAGCCTTTTAAGTCTTGCTTGTGGCCAATGAATATCTATACACAAATATCTTGCACTCATGACTTGCCACAAAATCTTTAACCATCCCCCAAAGTCCATGCAAGCACCAATGGCTAATTTCTTCACATAATCCTCACAAACAAACCCAAATGGGCAGCCAAAAATGCTCCCTTGTTGTCCATACGAATTTTCTCCCAAATTCCTTCCAAATCATCACCAATTAAATCAAATTGACCTCCAAAAAGCTTCAATTAAGGTGCCCATAAGAACTTCCATAATTTCTTTCACAAATTAATTCATTTTTTCCCTTAACGGCTTCACCCGATAGATTAGTTATCTCGTGAAAAATCAGCTTACAGAAAAATGACCATAGGCATGTCGATGAAAGCCAATTTCATTTAGTCAAAACATGGTCGAAATTCAAAATGTCACAACATCCTTAATGAAAAAGCTTGGTTTGGACAAAAACTAGAGAATGGATATTCCTGCAGTAGGTTGCTCTCATTTGGCATTTGTGCAGATTTTGTATTTGAGGAAGGCATGTTCATTATTGCAGATCTCAAATCGTATAGCTCCCACCAAGCGAGTCATATCCATACGCCAGTGTTTCAGCTATGTCTCACCTGCAGACAATAGATTCAAAATCTCTTCATTACCTCATCTTGTTAGATAATACAAATAATTCTTTAATGGAAATTCATAATAAAATAGTGATATTTGATTTTCATGATTTTTCACAAATAGATGAAGACGTACCTTTATTCATAGCATTACCTTTTGATAATGTCGTTGTGAAAAATCGAAGAACTTCGAATTAAATGAAGAAATCCGATTTCTCTCCATTAACCTACTGTTCTTTGTGTATTCTATCGATGGAGGAAAAAACCGAGTTCTTTTCTATTATTGTTGTTCATCGTAAGTGGAGAAAGGACCAGACTCTATTTATACGTTCTTTCAATAGGTGCCTTCCATCAAAGTGCATTTCCAACTTTCATAAAAGTCATACCTCTTCGTTTTATTAGAGCTCGCAACTTCTCATAATCAATATTTATTTATTTTATGGCATTTCAACAATTATTAAACCATATAATAAATCATATCATGTGAGCCACAATAATTCTTACATTATCCCACTTGGCCCATATGATTTTCTTTTTATGAGTTAATAAAAACTGTAATGTGCACAATAACATTATGCTATAAAATTTTCATTAAATTGGTAATCACATAATAATCACAATTAAATATAGAAAACTAATGCGAGTCATAGCGGTTATATGTCATTAATTGACATAGTCCCTTCTATTCACTACAACTATAGCACTTTACTTAACATGATTCATAAATGAGAAGCATAATAATAGTCCAACTATAATGTCTCTTTAGAAACTATTATGTTTAACATTCATCTATTTTCATAATGTATACTAAATAGAAAACAGGAAATATCATAAACACGTAAATGAACTCAAAGTGTCAAATACATAAACTTAATACAATTATAATACAAACATTAATGACGTCCAATAATGCCCATCTTTTCAACATGCTCATTAAAATTGAATGGCAACCATTTTGTTAAAGGATCTGCTATCATAAGATTGAATTGCTAATGTGCTCAATTGACACTATTCGTTTTGTAAACTATCTTCTTTAACAGACAAGTATTTGATCTCTATATGCTTAGCACCCTTAGAATACTTTTCGTTCTTAGAAAAAAGAAAACTGCTGCAGAGTTATCTTAGTAAATTTTTAACTGGCTTGGCAATATTGTCGACAATTACTAAGCCCTAGAATAAAATTCCCAGCCACAATCCATGAATAGTGGCCTCAAAGCATGCCTGAAATTCAGCTTCCATAGTGGATGCAGTAATAGCCCGACTGCTTCGCACTTTTCATGAAATTGCCCTCCAACCAAAAAACAAGTAACCAAACATTGATTTTCTTGTATCGACACATTCAGTTGTCCCCGAATCAAGATATCCAATCACCTCGAGATGATCGGATCTTTTATAAATGAGCATATGATTCTTCGTTCTTTACGCAGTATCTAAGAACTTTCTTTACAACTTTCCAATGATCCATTATAGGATTACTTTGATACATGCCCAGCATTTTAACAGCAAAACTGATGTCCGGGTCTGTGCAAATTGGTGCAGACATTAGCTCCCACAACAGATGCATAAGGAATATTTGACTTTTTCATTTGTTCTCGTTTCAATTCACTTTGTGGACATTGCATAAGGCTAAATTTGTCACATTTCTGGATTGAAACTATTCTTGCTGAACATTTACTCATATTAAATCTCTCTAAATTTTTTCTTAATGTAACTACCGAGACAATCCTAATAATCTTTATGATCTATCATGGAATATTTATATTCCTATCACATACGCTTGCCTCTCCCATATCATTTATTTCGAAATTTTTAGAAATAAACTTCTTGGTTTCATGTAACAAACCAAGATCATTAACAGCAAGCAAAATATCATTAACATATAGAACTAGAAAAATAAACTTATTCCCACTAATCCTCATATATATACACCGATCAACGGTGTTTCCTTAAATCCAAATAAAGTTATGGTATCATTAAACTTAAGATACCATTGTTGGAAGCTTGTTTAAGTCCATATATTGACTTCTTAAATTTACATACCATGTGTTCCTTTCCTTTAACTGAAAAGCCTTCAGGTTAGTCCATATAAACCTCTTCTTCTAAATTTCCATTAAAATGCAGTTTTTACATTCATTTGGTGTAACTCTAAGTCATAATGAGTCACCAAAGCCATAATGATTTTAAGTGAATCCTTCTTAGATACTGGTGAAAATGTCTCTTTATAATCAATGCATTCTTTTTAAATAAACCATTTGCAACAAGTCTGACTTTATGTCGTTCAATATTGCATTTTGAGTCGCACTTGGTCTTAAAAACCCATTTACTCTCGACCTTTTTACATCCTTTATGCAATTCAACAATATCCCAAACTTAATTTTGATGCATGGATTTTAACTTTTCTTCCATGGCATTAAACGATTCATTAGAATTTTCACATTCTATGGCTTGAAAAAATAAATCAAGATCATTTCCAATTCCTAGGTCAATTTCTGACTCTTATAAATAAATGATATAGTCATTGAAATATTAATCCTTTCTCTTTGAGATCTTCTTAATGCTATTTCTCATGACTCAGCTATTGAAATTCAATGTTGACATCTCAATTATAGGTGTTTGTTCATTAATTTGTTGTTTCTTGATTATTGTTAGCTTATACTATAATAGTAGGAACAACAATTTTAGAAGCTTTTAGCTTAAGGAACTTCTACCCTTACTTCTTGAATGCAAGCATCACGCACTCTTTTAGTCCCATTAATGTCACCATTCTTAATGAATCTAGCATTTCTAGATTCAACAATTCTTGTACTATGATTAGGACAATAAAATTTATACCCTTTGTATTTCTCTGCATAACTAGTGAAATAACCACTGGTCATTCTTGAATCCAATTTCCTTTTTTTCATGTGGATTGTAAATTCTTATACTTTGACAACCCCAAACATGCAAAAGTAAGCCACTAGATTTCATTCTAAATCCACAGTTCAAAAGAAGTCTTTGGAACTACCTTACTAGGAACTATGTTTAATAAATATATAGAAGTCTTTAAAGCATACATCTACAAAGACAATGGTAAAGATAAATGACTCATCATACTCCTAACCATTTCCATTAAAGTATGAATATGCCTTTCTACTACACAATTTTGTTGTGGTGTACACAGCATTATGTATTGAGCACAAATGTCATGTCTTTCAAGGAACTAGCAAATAGACTTTGGACATTGCCCCGTTCATCATACTTTCCATATATTCACCTTACTCTATCCGATCTTACTATTTTCACTTTTTATTTAATTGCCTCTCAATCTCTTTAATCACTTCAAATGCATTCACTAATTGAGGATTATCACGTAATAGATAAATGTAATCATAACGTGAAAAATCATCAATAAATGTGATGAAATAGCTTTCCTTACCAAAAGAAAGAATATCGAAATGACCACATATGTCAAGTATGTATAATTTCAAGAAGCTATATGCTTCTTGTGACACCTTTCTTAGTGTGCTTTGTTTGTTTACCTTTAATACAATCAATACACACTCTAAAGTCAATAAAATCCAAATTTGGAATAATTTCATTCATCACTAATTTTTGTATTATTTCCTTGGATATATGACTCAAACGCTTATGCCACAAGTAAGTAAAATTCTCATTCACCAAACTCCGTTTAGTGCCAACATTATGATGCAAGGTCATTAATGTCTTAACAAAAGTATTATCAAGTCTAAATTTGTAGAGACCATCACATAAAGTTCAAGTTCCAATAAAAGTATCACTCTTAAATAAACCAAAAGATTCAAAACCAAACTTACAATACAATTTAGCTACATCAAGTCTTGGCAAAGAAACTAAATTACGAGAAATTGTAGGTACATAAAGGGTTCAAACAAATCCAAATAATGCAAAGTATCTAAGATCAAATAGTAAGTGTCAATGCATTCAACTAGAGCTTTGTTTCTATTCCCCATAATCACATAATTTTCATTTGGCTTTATAGTTTGGATCGTAAGAAATCCCTGATCGTATTTGACATATGAGTGGTAACACTAGAATCAATTCACTAAGTATTATAAGGAACTTTAGTAAAGTTTGATTCAATACATAATAAAGCACAAGGCTTACATTTCTTTTTAAACCAAGTCTTACGTTTTAGATAATCTTTCTTCAAGTGTCCAATTTTGTTGCAAAAAATGACACTTAATAAGATTGTATTCATTTTTGTGGATTTGAGAAGCCTTTGAAGAGTCATTTAGGACATGTAATCCTTTCTTCTTGCTCCCTCCACCTTTCCTCTTAAAATTCCTTTGAACTTTTTGATGACTTAAGAAATGAACAGAATAAGCCTTTTGATTTTTTATCCTTATTTCCTCTTGAACTAGCATACTGTCCAATTCATTCGCATTCCACTTATCTTTTATGGTGTTGTAATTCATTTGAAATTGCTCATATTGTTCATAAGGCAAGGAATTAAGTATAAACTGTACTAAAAATACTCATCCACGTTCATTCCTAGGGTCATTAACTTTGATATCAAATTCATCATGTCAAGTATATGCTCATGCATAGTACGTGAATCATCATATTTCATAGTGGTCAGTGTGCTCATCAATGT
Organism: Eucalyptus lansdowneana; assembly: GCA_017140395.1. Taxonomy (NCBI): domain Eukaryota; kingdom Viridiplantae; phylum Streptophyta; class Magnoliopsida; order Myrtales; family Myrtaceae; genus Eucalyptus; species Eucalyptus lansdowneana. Next base: position 39,220,222 of record CM029484.1, on the reverse strand, counting down.
ACCAGCAAGTTGTTTGCAACTATCATTCGCATGAACATTAAACTCAGTCTGATCGATCTTTCCCAAACCTTATGGAAAGACTTTTCATCATCACTACTTTTATCAGTAATAGCAGTTAGTTTCTCAACTTGAAGTGTTAAATCAAGATCTAGGACACCTAAATGAAACTTGACTTGTTCACTCCAATCAGGAAAATTCATCCCATTGAATAAGGGAACAGGCGAGGCATGCAAATGGAGTGAAACATGTATAGATACTGCAAATGTACAAGAAAATACTCATACATTAATGCCTTGAGAATATCACATAATCAGATTCAAAATAAACTACACATACACATCATAGTTCTCCTTTGGGTGATCCTATGATATACAAATATATATAAACCATAATAATGCTAATAACTTTTATTTGGTAATTGTAAATATATCTTATTAAAATTTATTTGCTATTTTTGGATATACAAACAAATTTAACAAGTCATATTAATTACCAAGTATCATGTTCATGAATTATAAGAAAATAATTAACATTTGGGTTAATCCCAAAGTTCTTATAATAAATAAACTTCAATATACCCATAACACCAATAATGATATGAAACACATCAATTTCATAGATAACATCAATTAATTACGGGTAATTGAATAAACAATTTACAATATCAAAAATTCAAAAGATTTCAAGGTTTGGCTACTTTGATGACTAACAAACTATTCATAATATGAATTTTAATATTGTAAAATAAAAATATTTACCAAATTGCACACAAGAACAAAAAACGTAATCAAAGCATAAGGGCAAAATCGTAAAATCAAAATTCCATAAGGGCGGAACCATAAATTTAAAATCCAAGGGCAAAATGGTAAATAATTAGCAAGGCAGAATCGTAATTATAAATAAACAGGGGCAGAAAAATAAAATAAAATAAAAAAAATGGCGCCGCGGGTACGTCGGGTGCGTGCCGAGCACATGCTTGCATCCGCCGCGGGCACGTGCCCGCACGCGCATTCAACACGCACGCGCCTGCAACGCACACGCCTAGCAACTGCCGCGCGTGTGGATCCCACGAGCGCAGCGGTTAAGCAAGTGTGGGTTTCACGAGCCTGCAATTGCAGCACACGCGTAAGCCCACGCGCCTTCTTCCTCGCGCACAGAACGCGTTTCTTCACCTTTTTTCGTCGTTCCGTCACGGTTTCGCCAGTCGTTTCTTCTCCGACAGCCCATCCCAGACACAAATACATAATGAGTTTTGAAGAGCATGTCGGCACCACATGGGTTCAAGTTTCAGAGAAAATGACCAAAAAATTAGCCTCAAATCAAACGAAAATTTCCCAGATGCAAATCCTTAACCACCGCGACTTCCGCCGCCTGATTAGCCTCCAACGAGCACTAATATGTTGGAAAATCCTCTTGAAGTATTTTGAAGCTGACAAAACGTTTCCATCAGTCTAGTCTGAAGGTTTACAAACTCTGTTATTTAAAGTCTGAAGACCTCCGGACAGCTAGACTCAAGACTCAAAGTCTATCCTCATTGACAGATCTCTAATCCGTTGAAGAAAGATTACCCAAACCTGGATGTTTTGTTAAGGGCTTGACCTTATCAACTGGAGAAGATCTCGTGGCTGGAATAGACACAACGGAATCCTTTGATTGATCGAGATTGACTCGAAGATTAAGGAATCGATGAGTGCCTAAATATTCTTGGAAGGTTCTACTTATGGAAACCGAGATCTCGATTGTATGGGCGAACAAGATTGATGGGCTATCGACACGTTCCTTTAATAGCCCGAATGATCTTCCTAATTGATTCCATCCAACGGGTAGATTGGAGGAATTCCTTTGGTAAGTGCCAACGGGTATGATGGCATAAAGGAGTATATAAGGAAGACGTTCTAAGTTGTTGAGGTGTGCGCGATAGAAGAATTCCAAAGTCTGGAAGTTCCATGTTGTTTAGACAATTCCTTTGAGCGAATACTTGTATACAAAAGAGAGTCTATATTTGTGAGAAACCTTGAGGAGGTGTGATAGAACATCTACACTATGGAATCAAGGAAAAGCTGAGCTGTAACTTCTCTTTTGTTCATAGTGAAATCCAGCTGGTGGGCTGTCGGTGCGGAAGAATAGACGTAGGCTTGAATAAGCCGAACCACTATAAATCATGTGTTCAATCTTCTCTTCTTTACTCTTTTTACTTTGATCGTAAATCATTTTGTGAACTCATTTCTATCGGCTGCCTAGAATCGCTTCCGTATCTCGATAAATTGTTTATGCACCTATTCACCCCCCTCTAGGTGCTTATACTAGCTATCTCAATTGGTATCAAAGCCCGTGTACTCACTTTGTTTGAAGTGTTTTACTTCAGAGTTAAAGATCAATGGCTAGTATGTTGGCTCCAAGGCTGGTAGAAGGGCAAAGCAACACCAGACCACCTTACTTTGATTGAAAGGATTACAACATATGGAAAAACAAAATAAAGGCGTTCTTAAGATCAAAGGATCCTTTGGAATGGGACGTTGTAGAAAAGGAATCATTCCTAAAGCTGCATCTGTCTCGGAAAGAGGAAAGGACACTATTGAGTCTAGCGAAATGAGTCGGGGAAGAAATAATCAAGAGACAAGCTCTTGATGCAAAAGCAATTTACTTTTTATATTGTGCTTTATCACCTACTGAATATAACAAAATATCTTCTTGTGATACAGCCAAAGAAGTTTGGGATAGATTACACATTACCTATGAAGGAACCGATCGAGTGAAAGAGACAAGAATCAACATTCTTCTCGGTCAATACGAAGCCTTCGAATGAAACCAAGAGAATCTATAACTCGACATGTTTAGTCGTTTTACGTAAATCGTGAATGGTCTTGAAAATCAAGGTCAACCAATTTCTGATCCCATAAAAGTAAACAAGCTACTACGTGGACTCTCCAAGGATTGGAATCACATTAAGACCTCAATCAGAGAGACTCAAAGAGTCATGCCACTGTCTGTCGATAAGCTGGTTGGGACCCTTCAGTCTTATGAAGTGGAACGAATCAATGAAGACAAAGATCCCAAAGGTAAGAAATCAATTGCATTAAAATCTAATGATGACTCGATGTAACAGTTAAAGACGACATGGATGATGAAGAACTTGCTCTCATGATAAAAAAGATTCGAAAGCTAAACGAAAAGGAAGAAGATTCAATTCAAAGAAACAAAGTTTTCAAAAGCAAATGCACCAAGTCGATCGAAGATGATGAATCAAACAAAGACGTAGTCTGCTTTGAATGTAAGAAAAAGGGACACATCGTACCCAACTGTCCTCTTCTAAGGAAGAAGAAAGGAAAACTGAAAGATATCGAAAAGCTCTCAAAGCTGAAACCTAGAGTGATACGAGTGCGAAGATAGTGAAGATGATTATGCAAACATATGTCTAATGGCACAATCGACTCGGGAATCAAACTCCGAGACTGATCTTGCACTTTAAAGTGAATTCGAGGTAAGTAACTTCAAAATTCCTTTTAAAGTTTCAAAATACATTGATGAATTATGTTTTAGTCTTAAGACTTCTCTTAAAAGAATTTCTAAACTCAAAAAGGAAAATTCTGCTTTAAAACAATAAGAGAATGTTTTGAAAGAAAAAGTGAAATGCTTAGATCGGGATGTTTCTTCTCTCAAAGAAAGTGAAGATAATCTTTTGAAAGAAAATGCATTTTTTTTTTTTTTTTTTTAAAGGTAAGAAGTGTAATAGATTTTGCACAAAATTACAAGGGGGGGATGCCTGCACCAACAAAAAACGATCACTCACGAGAAAGAGTCAAGGAAGAGTGAGGGGGTGCCAAGGGATCCAACGACAACAAAAGGAAACCCTAAACAAGAAAGACTAAGCTAAAACCAAAACCCTCCATCAAAGAAAGATAGAAGGACTCAAGTCCCAGCTCTTCATTGCGGTCTTACATTCTTCGGGGTATCTATCACATGCTTAAAGGTCGACACCTTATCCTTGATTGCCTTCTGGAGATGCATCTTCATCGCCGGGAGGAATAAAGTCTGGTTTCTGAAAATAATATTGTTGCGCTCCTTCCAAATGATATAGCAAAGGGCTCGAAAGCTAAACCTAGCCAAAGAGTTATAAAAGCTCTTATCCGAGAAGTGCTTCATCGCCCAAACTAGGTTCTCTCGCGGATTTGTTACGCCACAAAATATTAAACTTAGCAGCCCGGAAAGGATGCGAGATTACCCGGAGTTTGGCACGCGAAGAAGAGATGGTTCACCGAATCGGAGCTACGGGAGCAAAAGGGACAGAGCTGCCTGAATCCTAGCGTAGGAGAGGAGCGGACTGTGTTGCGCCTATTACGAGTAATAAGCCGTAGATGGGTTTGGTACCTCGGCGGTATGGAGGAGCTCCACACGAACGAGGACCAAGGCACAACATCACCTTCGGCCTCAATAATTCCCGTGCGTAAGCTGTTGAGAAACGGCCCGAGGGGTGCCGAACGACCGAAAATGATCCGCTTGCTGGTTAAATTCAGCGATGGGATCCCACCAATTAGCCATAATATTAATGACATACCAGCCTAAAGGCGTGGAGAGAGCATCACAAGAATGAGGCATCTCTAGGGATGCCGAACGGTAGATCTCCGGTTAGAGAATAGGCGGTTGAGAGGGCCATTAAGATGCCACGGATCAAACCAAAATGACACGAGACCTGCCATTGCCAATCCTCCATCTAAAATGCTGCGATAAATACTACGAAGGCGGAGGAGCTTTTTCCAAGCCCAAGAACTAAAAGTCGGAATAGGAGTTACCCAGAAATTTTTCCGATTTAAGAAAGTGGAGTGAACCCATTTACACCATAGAGACTCTTTATCCGAAAAGAGCTTCCAAATGTGCTTAAGCATCAAGGCAACATTGTTTTCCTTTAAGGAACGAATACCAAGCCCTCCCTCCTCTCTAGGGAGGCAAACATCGCACCAGCTACTTTGGCCCCGCCCGACTCCAACATCGGCCCCTTCCAAAGGAATTGGCGGAGGATTTTCTCAATTCTATCTAAAAATGACACATGGCAGGAAGAATACACTTGCCCAAAAGCCTTGAATAGAGTAGAGCCTGAGACTTAATGAGCTCAAGTCTACCAAAGAAATGACGAGAATCTATGGGTCCAAGATTGAACGCGAGCCGTTATTGCATTGACCCGCATAACACAATCCGCTTTACCTAGCCTTACATATAACTGGTACTCCAAGGTATCGGAAAGGAGAGAACCAACCTGGAAGCCAAGTTTGTTCAAGATCCCACTTCAAGATCGACGAACCACCAAATATGAACACTTCACTTTTATTCGATTCGGCCCAATCCGCTCCAAATGGAGAATGAATCAATTCCAGCCTTTAAGAGATCAATAGAGGCCAAGCTAGCTTCCGAGAATAAAAGGACATCATCCGCAAAGAATAGATGGAGAGCTTGGTCGATTTACATCTCCGTAAAAACCGAAGCCCGCTCGTTTGAATGTCCAATAAACCGGAAAATACTTCCATCACAAGAGTGAATATGTATGGAGACATAGGGTCACCTTGGCGGATACCTCCCGCCACTTGCAAAAAATCCATGCAGCTCTCCATTTAAGGATACCGAGAATTTTGGAGAACGAACACAGCTCATAATTCGGTCAATAAAGTGCTGAGGGAAGCCGAAAGCTTGAAGGCAAACTTCAATGAATTCCCAGTTAACTGTATCATATGCTTTCCTAAAATCAACCTTGATTACGCATTTAGGCCGATACGGATCATGGTGAAACCCATTGAACAATTCTTGAGCAACCAAAATGTTATCACTGATATGCCTACCCTTCACGAATGCATTTTGAGGCAAACTAATGATGGATGGCAGCACACGAGATAAACGATTAGCAATCAGCTTAGTGATACACTTATAAATAGTGTTACAAAGACGCAATAGGCCCGAAGTCATGGACGGTGGAGGCATTGGGGATTTTGGGCACAAGGGCAATAATGGTTGTATTAATTTGCTTCAACAGCTCACCATTGCAAAAGAAATCTCTAACCGCCAAGATAACCGAAGCACCAACAACATCCCAAGAGTGTTTGAAGAACTCAACATTGAAACCATCAGGCCCGGGAGCTTTTCCGGTAGCAAGAGAAAACCAAGTATCTTTAATTTCATCATCCGAAATAGGGGCAGATAGAAACCGCACCTGATCCACATCCAGAGTCTGCTTACGCACTACTCAGATCTCCTCCATAGTAGGACAGGCGACAGCAGGAGTTGCAGTAAGAAGATCACGAAAATGATCAACAAATATCTTCTGGACTTCCGAAGGCTCAACGGTAGTGGTATTTCCATTAGTCACAGATATAATTCTGTTTTGAAGGTGACGCTTATTCACAACTTGGTGAAAAAATTTGGTATTAAGGTCCCCATCCTTTAACCAACGTACCCTGGATTTCTCGCCGATAAAACGATTCCTCTTAAAGTCGCAAGTCTGTGAAAACTTGAATCACTTCTCGGCTTCCGCAAGACGACCATTTGAGGGATCGGCTTGCAATGCATCCCGAGTAGCATGGAGAGCCCGCCCGGCCTCCCCCGTTCTCATAGACAAGTCAGAAAATGCTTTTTGTTGAGCCGTTTCAGCTTGCATTTCCGAAGCTTGCACGAGAGTAAACATGGGCGAGCCTTGAATAGGAGAAAGCCAAGCTTCCGAAACCAATGAAAAGAAATCCGGATGGGTCATCCGGAATTAAAGAACTTAAATGGCTTGGAAGATTTTGGTACCGCATAACCTTAACAAGCATCGGGAATGATCCGATATGCCTGGAGCCAAAAAGGATGCTTCCGAATAAGAAAATGTCGAATTCCAAAGAGCCATTTACCAACACTCGTCTATTTTCCTCTCGCTTGTGGTTAGGACCGATGAAGTAGTCCAAGTATACCTATATCCAAAGATAACGCATCATCTAGGCCCGCTTGGGTCAAACAATCTTTAAATTCGTCGAAAGCCGGATCTAAGCATTTGAACCACCCACTCTATCCGAAGGGTCATGGATTGCGTTGAAGTCCCCAAAGAACAATCCAGGGAGTAGAGGAAAGGATACCACCGGTATGAATAAGATCTTCCCATAGAGGCCTTCTAGACATGAAGCAAAGGTGCTCGGCATAGACTACCAAAGAAACAGGACCTTACCCGAAATCAGCCAAAGAAGCCTCCCGTGGATGACTTGCTTCGAGGAGGTATTAACCAAAAATCGACCTCCGGGGGTTCCAACCCACCCAAATTCTCCCCTTATGGGAATAATTATAGTTATTAACCCACCGCCAACCAGGTAATAAAACAGAGGATACCGAATTAAAAGCAAAGATTGGAGATCTTGGTCTCAATAATACCAACACAAAAAGATTATTGGACCTAACAAAATTCCCGATTTCGGCTTGCTTAACGGGGTTTCCCAATCCGTAATGTTCCAAACACCAAAATTCATCAAAAAATAGGAGGGCGAAAAACACTACCTTCGTCCGGGTGGCCTCCTCCCGCCGACCCCTTATTAGGAGCATTAGAGGGATTTGCCATAGAAGAAATCTTCAGCGGGGCCTTTTGAATATGCGGCGTCTTAGGCCGAGGTTGAGAAGCATCCTGGAGGCTTGGTGAACCAGGGGCTGAATCCCCTTCCTCACCGCACTCACGCTAACAGCCTTTGCATCCTCCTCCAATTCTTCACTAGAAGAAAAAGCTGCCACCGGCTTAAACAGGCTTAGAGATAGCAAGAGCTAAGGAGTTCCCATCACCTTTTCGAATCCTGACCCGGAGCATGTATCTTTCGGACCATCAGCCATTTGGCCTTTAAGGTCGGGATTGGAGGAGTAAGTCCTAGCTTCTCCTTATGTCCCTGGAGGTGTTTATTTTTCCTATTGGTGACTTGCTTCCATCCCTCCTCGAGGAGAAGAGATATTAGGATGCACGATGAGCAGTCTGCCGGAAATTTAGTTTGCGTGCTTGAGCGGTTACGTGGCTGGATTTGCGGCAACAACGAGATTGAGCTGCGGCAGGCGGAGGTTGCTTGGTGCCTGCCTTTGCCAGGCAATTATGGCCAAATGCCTGACACTTCTCACATGAATTCGGTCTCCATTCATAAAGCACACGAGCAGAAGGCTTTGTCATCCACCCATACCTCAACTTCCTCGCATTTCTCTTTGTTTTCGAGAAATTTCAACACGAGACTCTAGCAAATGATAAAAACGTTTCATTTTCTCCGTCAAAGGATCTACATACAAGGGCCTCCCTCTTTGCGCTTGCAATCTCGCTAATTCTGGAGTGACCAATACGCAAAGGGTATATTCTTTAGCCGAATCCAGACAGGAACCGAAGATTGAAGATCTTTTTTCAGCTCCATTGTATGATGCCATTGCTTGAGTACTAACGGGATTCTGGCTACTGTCAAGTGCCCTTCATCCAGTATTTTCTTCCTGAATTCATCATCAGGGATGATGAAAAAATAGAAACCATCATCATTGGCTAGGACTTCGGACAGGTGAGCCCCCCAAGCCTGTTTTAGAGCCATCTCAGTAATCTTAAATGGCACATTCTTTCCAATATAATATCCCACCAGACAAGAGTTCCATTTCGGATCACCAGCAAACTTAGCATTCTCGGTTTCTTAGCACTACCGATTTCTTCCCCACCCGAAATAGGTGGAGCAAAGCCTAGCTCATATCCCTTTAGAGACGAGACTAGCCACATTGACCCATGATCGGGTAAGGAGCTCTCGAACTCTCCCGATTGAGTGCAGGGGCATCTCTATTCAGCCTCTAGAGGCATATCGCACACGGCCCCCGACTCCTTGCAATGGGCTTTGAGGTTTGCCCTTACCCCCTATAGAAGGATCAAAGCTCATCGTGCCATACGGAGACACAAGCGAAACCGACAGGCTGACATGCACCCGAACGCTATCGCGGCACCAAAGGACACCAGCAATATAGGCCATGGCACGAAAGCTTAGAAGTAAGATCCTAAGAGGATGGGACGAAGCTTACCTTCAAGGAGACGGCCCGAGAAGTGGCCGCAAGATCAACCGAAGCCCCGGGGAGGCGAACTCGGGAGGCACCCAGGAGCCTAATCGCAGTCGGGAGCTCTCACGATTTAGGACAACCCGACCAAAGCGCCGGTGAGGATTTGCGGGAAGATGCGAGGAATACCTCCAAGAATCGCGCCAAAACAGATCCCCGAAGAGATCGAATCACTCAAAAACCAGAGCGTTAGCTAGAACGGTCGCCGGTAGAAAGCATAATTTCCTTTAATGGAATGATATTTCAAAGATTTTCTCTAGGATCTGAAAAATTGGAGAAAATACTTTCTATTCAAAGACCTTATTTCAATAAATCTGGTTTAGGAATGATTTACTAAAACCATTCCTTTAATCGATTTTTCTAAAAAGTAAAAGAAAGAATAAACAAAAACCAACAATGGAATGCTTACAAAAATCATTTTGAAAGGACCTTTGTAAAACGATGAGTCACTTAATGCTCTTAGATGTTCAAAATGTAATAGTGCAGATCATTTGAGAAAGAATGTCCTATGGCTTGGAGACCTTTTTGTCAATAAAGTCTGGGCAAAAACCGTATGTGAGACTAACTCAAAAGGACAGAAAATATGGGTACCAAAGAAAGCTTGAGTTTCTTTTTAAATGCGGTCACTATCAAGAAAAATGTGAAATGATACCCGGATAGTGGATGCTAGAGACACATGACTAGAGATTCAAATTGTTTCATAAAACTTGTTCAAGTGAATGGTGGAAAAGTCTCATTTTGGAGGAAACAAGCAAAGGAAAAATAGTGGGATTTGGAGGTTGTAATGATTGGGAACCTCACAATAAGCAATGTTTCTTTAGTTGAAGGAGAATAATTACAATCTACTCGATGTCGATCGACTTTGTGATGCCGATTTCAAATCAACTTTCAAAAGGGTATTTGTTCGGGAACCGGTAAAGACTCTACTCGGTCTTTCATGGGTTGAAGACATGGAAATATCTACCTCTTAGACGTGAAACCGGATGAATCGCAATGTCTAATCTCAATCCAAGACGAAGCAAACTTATGGCACAAAAAGCTTGGACATATCAACATGAAGCAGATAGCTAAAATCTCAGCAAAGAAGCTTGTTCGTAGTCTACCTAATTTATCATACCAAAAGTCTTATCTATGTACACCATGTATATGGGAAAAGCAGTGAAATTCCTTTAAGCCAATAAATCAAGTTTCCACTAACCGTGTCACTGCAGCTCTTGCATATGGATCTCTTCGGACCAACAAGAGCAGCGAGCATTGGAGTAAGAAATATTGCTTAGTAATTGTGGATGACTACTCACGATTTACTTGGGTATATTTCTTAACCAAGTAAGTCTGAAACTTTTTCTTACTTTAAAAAATTTGCTAAGAAGGTTCAAAATGAAAAGGGGTATGTTATTTCAAGGATAAAAACAGACCATGGGTGAATTTGAAAATCAAGATTTTGCTAAATTTTGTGACGAATCTAGTTTTACAGCATTTGTTCTCTTCTCCATATACTTCAGAGCAAAATGGAGTTGTTGAAAGGAAGAATAGATCTCTTCAGAAATGGCCAGAACTCTCTAATTGAAAGCAATATTTCTTTACGGTTTTTGGGCTAAAGCGGTTTCAACATCATGTTATATTATCAATAGAGTTTTTCTAAGGCATATTCTAGAAAAAAAACCCCTATGAATTATTCAAAGAAAAAAAGCTCATTGTTTCATATTTTCATGTATTTGGATGCAAATGTTTCATATTAAAAAATGCAAATGATCGAGTTGGTAACTTTGAAGAAAGAGTCGGATAAAGGCATCTTCCTTAGATATTCAACCACAAGCAAAGCGTACGAGAGTCTACAACAAGAAGACTCAAGCGTGGAAGAATCAATGAATGTCAAATTCCAAGATTCTATACAAAATGAATCTATTCGAGACTCATTTTGAAGAGATTGAATCTGCTCCGGACTCTACAAAGTCTAATTCTCAAGAAGCAGCTCGAGACTTTGAAGGACCCGGCAACAAGTATTTGTTGAAGATTCTAGTGAAGAAGTGACCATCAATCGATAAATTAACCAGCAGCCCGGAAACATAAGTCCAGTCATCCCAAAGATCTTATTATTAGCGACATCAATGAAGGAATCCGCACAAGATCCAAAAAGGCGAGAAAGAGTCTAGTCTTGTGGCTCTTATTTACTGAAATAGAACCCGGGAGCATGAAAAACATTTATCGATGAAAGCTGGATTGAAACTATGCAAGAAGAACTCGGACAATTCAGAGTTAATGATGTTTGGGGCTGACTCCTAAACCAAAAGGTAAATCAATTGTTGGAGCTAAATGGGTTTTCGGGAACAAGATGGATGAGAAAGGAAAAAAGTCATAAGAAACAAGGCTAGACTCGTGGCCAAGGGATACACACAAGAAGAAGGGATCGACTATGTGAGACTTATGCACCGGTAACAAGGTTAGAAGCAATTCGTTTATTGCTTGCATTTGCTTGTCATAAAAATTTCTAGTTATTTCAAATGGACGTCAAAGTGCTTTCCTAAGCGGTTTCATCCGTGAGAGTCTATGCGGAACAACCACCGGGGTTTGAAGACCCAAAAAACCCGGACTCGAGTATTCGAGACTCAAAAAGGCCTTGTATGGCTTAAAGCAAGCACCTCGAGCTTGGTACGACAGATTAAGTAAGTTTTTAATTCGAAATGGATTTGTTAAAGATAAAGTAGACACTACACTTTTTATTAAAAGAAAAGTAAAAGCTATTTACTTGTTCAAATATATGTGGATGATATTATTTTTGGATAATCTAATGAAAGTATGTGCAAGGAATTTTCTAAGACTATGCGGGATGAATTTGAAATGAGCATGATGGGTGAGTTAACCTTCTTTCTCGGGCTCCAAGTGAAACAAGCTTGGAGGAAGGAACTTTCATTCATCAAGAAAAGTATGCAAATGATCTTGTCAAAAAAGTTTGAATTTGGACAATTGCAAAAAAGGCTGACATACCAATGTCAAGTTCCTTGAAGATAGACAAAGATGAAGGAGGAAAGAAAGTCGACCAAAAGCTATACGGGGAGTATCATTGGATCACTTCTTTATCTTACCGCCTCTAGACGACATTACGTTTAGTGTTTGCATTTGTGCAGTTTCAATCGAGACCCAAAATCAGAATCTCATTTGAATGTTGCGAAGCGTATTATCACTTTGGTCTCACGGTATCCAAAAAGGAGACTTTACTCTTCTTGGATATTCGAGACGCAGACCTTGCTGGATGCGAGTCGATAGAAAGAGCACATCGGGTACTTGTCAACTACTTGGAGCGGGACGGTGTCTTGGTTTTCAAGAAAGCAAAGTACGGTAGCTCTCTCTGACGGGAGTATATAGCTCTCGGAAGTTGTTGTTCACAAATTCTATGGATAAAACAACAGCTAAGAGACTTTGGAATTGAAGACTCATGCACGAAGATTAATTGCAACAACATCAGCGCTATAAATCTCACCAAAAATCCGATTCTCCACTCAAGAGCAAAGCACATAGAGATTCGACATCACTTTATTAGAGACCATGTTCAAAATGGAGATGTTTCAATTCAATTTGTTGACTCAAAGAATCGGCGGATATATTCACAAAGCCTTTGGAGAAAAATCAATTTGAGTCTATCCGTACAGACTCCAACATTTTGAAGAGTATGAGGAAATCAAAGTCTAAAGACTTTCAGACTCAAACATACAAGACTTTAAGTTAGTCTTGTGTGTCCGTCAGACTGTAAGTTAGTCTCCCTTTCTCTCTCTCGAATCTTATTTTGAAGAGGTACGATCGTCGGAATGTGTTTAAATTGTTGCTATATTTAATCGACGAAATTACTTGCATCGTTTCATTTTCAAAAATGAAGTTATTTTGAAATGACTATTTTTCGCGGAAAAAGATAGTTATTTGAAAAAGGCATCTTTTTATTTTCCTTTGTGATTCGTTTATCTCTCTTTTTTTACCGATCGTGTCTTGTTGATTGCTCTTCACTTTACTCTCAAAAACCCTAGAAAGCATCGATCCTCCATTCCCGTTTTCTTCCCTTGTTTAATCTTCGAAAAAGTTGTCATCTTTCTTGGGAAAGTCAAACAAGGAATCTTCCAAAAACTAAGAAAGATGTCGTCTTCAAGAAAGTCTTTGAGAATCGCAAAGCAAGGGACCACGGCGAATAGTGAGGGCCTACGCACTGATCTCACCAAAGAAAGTGTCTCCCGAACAGCAATCGAGCCCACAACATTCTCAGTAGCGTCACTCTCCTCCATCTAGCCCTCAAGGCGTTGATCATCAACAAAGGAAGAAATCATCGAGGATACGAGACCACGTAAGAGTTCAAAAGCCCGCTTCTATTTATAAGCTGTATCGTGCCTTAAAAGCAACGTGTACTCCCTTCCAAATATATCGATGATTTTATTAAAGAAAAAAAGGTATGGAAATGAATACATCATTCTGCGAAGAATGGAAAGTTTGGGAATTGCTCGTAAAAGGTTGGCTGAGGAAACTCTTGCGAATATTCCGAGTGATCCTGGTGATTGGGGACCAAATCTATTGTAGATGGGAATGATGATGACAAATTGTACTGTCAATTTCAACCGAGAATGGGTATTGCGGTTGAAAGTTGAGGAAAAAGAGGAGATTTGTTCATATCGAAGGAACAAAAGAATTTGTACTCGAAATTCTTGAAGCGTGGGGTAATAAATCCTAGGAGTGTGGATTTTGATTTTCGGATGCTGTAAATGTGAACTTGAGGGAAAAGTTCGGTTATCTTCAACTTGAAAAAGTTCTGCTCCGACACTACGAGAGGCCTATGCTAAACTAACCGCATATTTCTATTTAAATCTTAGCTTTTTAGATGTGAATAGATTTTCCTTAGAGTGTCAAAGATCAAGACTATGTTGTGGATATGGATATCTTTGCGAGATGTGTTGGGAGTCGAGAGGGAAGATATCAACCAATCAAAGTTTATATGGCTGGTGCTACATTGGAACTTGTCAAGGACAGGAGAATAGAGGAAAAGATTTCCTACTTAAGGATGAGTGCATTCAACATCTTGCTTCACAAGATTGTGATCAACTGCCTTCGACCAAAATCAACTTCTAAGACCGATGTTTCAAGTTCGGAGGCAAAGGCGATGTATACCATTCTCACTTTGGGAAAATGTTTTCTCTTCCTCACCTTTGTTATGTTCCACATGTATAGAGCCATGATGAAGGACAGAGGCCAACTTCCTTACCCAAGTCTTGTGACGAAGTTATTCGACATCCGAATATTCAGCCTCCACAAATCTTTTTGTGTTCGATCATGCGATCATATGGTGGTAGGACTGAAAATGGTGACCAAGATGCGTACGAAGGAATTGAACAAGGCGTTGGAGAAATTCAAGGAGAAGACTCCACTCAAAGCTCATCAACCCTCTTCTTCATCAAAGCGGAAAGGAAATGAGCCCTTGGTTGCTTCAAAACCAAAAAGAAGAGCTCTTATTGTTGAAGATGAAGATGATGATGAAAATCTCACCATCTCTGCAATGGCTTTGAAGAACTTAAGTCGTCCTGTTCCAGGGAAAGAATCGGAACAAATGGCGAAAGAAGCAGAGGAGAAGGAAGAAGAAGAAAGAGAAGCTGAGAAGGAAAGAGTTGAGACAGAAGAAGAAAGAGGAGAAGAAGGAGAACCTGACGAACACTCTTCTCCACACAGTAGGCATGGAAACGGGGGAGATCAAGAGAAAAGAGGGAAGTCCTCATATCCTGACGCAAGTGAAGAGTCAGTCGCTCACTGAGACCCGGAGGACGTTTATGCCTCTCAATTTCCAGAAGAAAGTCATGAAATTTCATCGCCAAACCCGCGAGATTATCTTTGATCTACCATCGTCTCGCATTTACTCCATCGAGATCGAGCCAAAGCAAGTACTCGGGACCGATAATGCAGCAAATTTTCACGCGTAATCATGGATATTCTCTTGGAGATGCGAGGTCAAATTTATGCCTTGGGATGCGAGGTTCAAAACTTACAAACTGCGGGTCAAGTTTCTTCATGTTCATTGAATGATAAAATCCAAGCCCTCACTGTTCAGACTCAGGCTAATGCCAAGGGTGAGGAGATCGCACAGCTAAAGGAAGACTTGAAAAGGCTGAAAGGCATTGTTCAGTCTATGAGAGATTTCCAGCTTGTCCGCGTTCCCAAGCAATCTTGACTTTATTCCATTTTCATCTCAACCTTTTTAATGCTGACAAAAAGGGGGAGAGATGCAAGATTTGAACAATTTAACTTTTAATCGTGTGGTTGGTGTGTTGAATTTGGTTGTTGGGATTTTGTGGATCATTTTGATCTGTTTGACTTTGTTTTTGTGTCTCGGATGAGAACGAACTAGACTTGGACTTGGATTTGCTTTTATTAACTATCATTGGTATCTTATGGATGGCTTTATTATGGATGGCTTTATCACTTATTAGACTAACCTATTTTCTATGATTGCAGATTCTAGTATTATTCATTTAGCCATTTATCTCTATAAGATATGCATATGTGTTTGAGAAATGTTTTTTGCGGTCAAAGTTGTCCAAATATCTGAGGAAAGTTTTGTCACCATCAAAAATGGGGAGATTGTTGGAGAAATCCTCTTGAAGTATTTTGGAAGCCGACAAAACGTTTCCATCGATCTAGTCGAAGGTTTGCGAACCTACGTTTATTTAAAGTCGAAGACCTCCAGACTGACCCCGGACTTAAGACTCAAAGTCTATCCTCGTTGATCTCTAATCCGTTGAAGAAAGGTTACCCACGGCTTGGATGTTTTGTTAAGGGCTTGACCTTATTAAGCTAAGGAGAAGATCTCATGGCTGGAATAGACACAACGGAATCCTTTGATTGATCGAGATTGACTCGAAAATTAAGGAATCAATGAGTGCCTAAATATTCTTGGAAGGTTCTACTTATGAAAACCGAGATCGATTGTATGGGCGGACAGATTGATGGGCTATCGACACGTTCCTTTAATAGCCCGAATAATCTTCCTAATTGATTCCATCCAACGGGTAGATTGGAGGAATTCCTTTGGTAAGTGCCAACGGGTATGATGGCATAAGGAGTATATAAGGAAGGCGTTCTAAGTTGTTGAGGTGTGCGCGATAAAAGAATTCCAAAGTCTGAAACTCCCTATTGTTTAGACAATTCCTTTGAGCGAATACTTGTATACAAAAGAGAGTCTATATTTGTGAGAAACCTTGAGGAGGTGTGATAGAACATCTACCTTTGTGGAATCAAGGAAAAGCTTAGCTGTAACTTCTCTTTTGTTCATGGTGAAATCCAACCGGTGGGCTGTTAGTGCGGAAGAGTGGACATAGGCTTGGAATAAGCCGAACCACTATAAACCACAATGTTCAATCTTCTCTTCCTTACTCTCTTTACTTTGATCGTAAATCATTTTGTGAACTCCTTTCTATCGGCTGCCTAGAATCGCTTCCGTATCTCGATAAATTGTTTGTGCACCTATTCACCCCCCTCTAAGTGCTTATACTAGCTATCTCATAATATACCGGAAAAACTCATAGCTAATGTTCCTCATGGCGGTGCGACCGTATGGGTCGAAATCAAGCGGTGGGTTGCGGTTTTGCCTGGAATTGGGGAGTTTCTCACTTGGCCTCAAAACTCCGAATTCCTCCATTTTCATCCTTTTTCATTCGGATTTTTTTTTTAATTAACAGAACCATCCGAAAACATTTTCAACAACAATAAATAGTACGAATAAAATCATTCAACGAAACATCATACATAAATCATAATATTTCTATAAACGGAAAAATCATGAGATCATAAACCATGCTCTAATATCAATTGTTAGATAATACAAATAATTCTTTAATGCGGAAATTCTTAATAAAACATTGATCTTTGATTTTCATGATTTTTTACAAATAGATGAAGACGTACCTTTATCCATAGCGTTACCCTTTGATGATAATCGTTATGAAAAACCAAAAACTCAAATCAAATGAAGAAATCCAATTTCTCTCCCTTAACCTACTATTCTTTAATGTATTATATCGATGGATGAGAGAATACCGAGTTCTTTTCTGTTATTGTTGTTCATTGTAGGCGGAGAGAGAACTAGACTCTATATATGCGTTCTTTCAATAGGTGCCTTCCATCAAAGTGCATTTTCAACTTTCATAAAAGTCATACCTCTTCTTTTTATTAGAGTCGCAACTTCTCATAACCAATATTTATTTATCTTATAGCATTTCAACAATTATTAAACCATATAGTAAATCATATCATGTAGGCCACAATTCTTACACATCTAACAATAGAACATGTTCTATCAAAATGTAGCCTCTTTTGTGCCTTGAAAGAATCGACCAGATGGACCGCCACTCAGCAATAAGGCTAGACTCATGGGACCTTCTGCACCTTCCTCAGGAGTCAAGGAACCGGTGTTGCAATTTATATCCGTCTTGACAAATCCAGGGCAGACGCAATTTATACGAAATGTGGGGTAATTTGCTGCTAAAATCCTTGTGTACGCATTCAAGGCCGCTTTAGAGACTGTATATGCAGATAGATGAACAGGCCAGCCTTTCTTCTTTACAGAACCTTCTTCAAAATCATTTAGAAACTCCTTTAATACCTCGTCCACTTTTCTTCTGTGAGGCTTTCGGCATTGCTGAACACTTCTGTAGCCAAGCCCTCCGGTAAATTCTAATCAAAAGGTTACAGGATGATCAAAATATTATTCATCCGCAATGATATAAATATGGAACAGTATATCGATAGTTTAATGTTCTAGATAGAACATGGCCAAACGAATAAACCACATGAAAAATTAATATGACAGCAATGAATTCACGGAACATATTTCACTTGTGTTTGACCCGCAGAAAGAGATCTGAAAATTAATATGACAGCAATGAATTCACGGAACATGTTTCACTTGTGTTTGACCCGCAGAAAGAGATCTGAAAATTAATATGACAGCAATGAATTCACGGAACATATTTCACTTGTGTTTGACCCGCAGAAAGAGATCTGAAAGAATTCCTTCACGCCATAAGAAAGCACTGTCAGAAATCTCTATTGCTTTTTAAAGGTAATATCCGATTCCCATGAGACCTATATCTAGCAAACAGGTCTAGCTTAAAGCTTGATCCGCCGCACTGTAGTGTTCTCTTGGCAAAATGATGCTTTGCGTCAAATTTGACAGCTCGAGAGTAAATTTGTCGCTCTTACGTTACTGAGAAATATCATTGAAGTTGCAAACTTAGTACTTCTTACCTCTAGCTTCGCCATCGACGAGGAAACATTGACGATTGTGGGCGAGTCTGATGTTTGGAGAAGGCCAATGAATGCGTCGACCATCCTTTTGGCACCATAATAGTTAATGTTCAGGCACTCTTCAGTTAATTCATATGTCTCTGTCATAATTTTACTCAAATCGACTTGCTTCTGCATCATCAATAGAAAATCTTACGAACCAGCGTAAGAAACATAACAATGAATATGTATTTTAAAATCCTAGGAAGCTCACAGTGGCATCTCCTAGGAGGAGTTAGCCACAAAAAATTCAAACAAGGTATATTTCGTTAGGATCAGAATTCCACTTTGCACTGGTTGACTCATAAATGGTTCTTCTTCGTGACGTTTCTTTCTAATAACCATGTGTAACTTATTAGGAGAATGATGTTCTAACTTTAGTCACAATCATTTCCATTGTAATAGAAAAGAAAATCTCTAACAATATCTTCACAAGAGCCGAAAAGACCATAGTGATGTTAGAAATATGTTTTGAGTTTGAGCCCATAAATAAAATCCAATCTAAGTAGAAAGCCAAGTCTGAGTACAACTTGTGGTATGATGTCTATACAAGCAATGCAAAACATCAATTTACTACCTATTGTTAGAGTAATTAAATATAAAATCATACTTTCATCTAATAGCTTAAGTTTTTAAAATAAATAACAGTGATCCTACAAAATCTCACATAAAATTAAAGCTAAGGGTTCTAAGTTCAAATCTTTCTTTACCCTATTTGCCTCCTTGATCGAATATTTTCATACCTAATACTAGGCAAAAAGACTAAACTAAGCGTGAGGGGAAGTGTTAGAGTAATTATATATAAAACCACATCTTTATCTAATAACTTAAGTTTTAGAACAATTGATAGTGGTTTTACAAAATCTCACATTAAAGTTGGAGTTAAGGTTGATTGAGAAAAGTTTCCTATTTTGGGGATATAAATATATCCTTGGTCTTTATTGAAGAGCTTGTGATGACATCAATTTGGATAGTGCACTCTTCATGGGATTACATCCAATTCGTTTTCTTCATGGGTTTTAGTCAAAGAGGACTAGAGTGTTTGAAGTCAAGAAATCTTGTTCAAATTGAGTTTCTCTTTGAACAACACGATTGTAAGAGAAACTGAAAGCATACCTTTCCAATGCCGGAAACTCTCAATGCATCAGCGTCGACGATGGCTCCAGAAACACCAGCATTGTTCACCTGGAAAAGAGATTCTTTTAGCACAATATTCTTCTGCAATGATAAAATAAGGCCCGTCACTAAACGAGAATGAAGGGACTAAAGAAATTCTTTTCCCTCGTAATATACTTAGGGTCCTGCATGCAACTTGCCAATTTCTTTGTTCTTTTATTCTTTTGTTCGTTTGCTCTTTTATTCCCTGAGATTAAAAAAAAAAAAAAACAGAAATTCGTTTGATAATGTCAACTAATTTTTTTATTCATAGAAATAGAAAAGTAGCCAATGAATAGATTTGGAATAGAAACAAGAAATAAAAAAAATAAAAAAGTAACTTGTTGTTCCCAAAAATAATTTCTAGAAATAAGTTTTTTTCTTCTTTTTTCTTTTATTTGGTGAGGGAGGAAGAAGAAAAAGAAAAAACATTACTAAATGCATTGTTATTCTTTTTCTATTCGATAATAGAAATTTTATATAATTATAGCGTGTTCTTTTATTGAGAAAATATTCTATGGTATAGAAATAAGAAAAGATTATTTCTGGAAAAAAAGTATATATATATATATATTCTCCAAATAAAAATGTTATCAAACGCGTTCTAAATGGTCAGAAAATAAGAAAGACCGTCCGATGGAAATCCCGAACTGACTAGATAATTAATTGAGTAATATGATTGAATAGAAACCCACGCATCAAACAATATAATGCACAATAGAAGGTAGATCAATGCAGTGATGCATACTATACGTCTGGTACTCGGACTGAAACTCCATAACACCATTCAAGAAAGGCAGATGTCACAGCAGATTGGCACCATTCCCTATCGAGTAAATCGAAGTTATCACTCAATTCTTAAAATTATGCACCTCAGATAGACAAGGGGAGTTCAGACATATCCCTGGCTGAAAGGGATGACCACATTTTCCTCAAGCAATGCGAGAACATCCAAACACCTCAATCCCACATATTGAGTTATTTATCAATACCACAATCCAAGGTACATCAAGATTTTCATTGCAAATTACCCTTCTTTGCCTTTATAAATAGGAAATGCTCATGTTACTACAATAGCAGTATTCTGTCATCCACCATCAACGATGCATACGTCTTTGGGATATATAACCCTTATCTCTGTTGGTCCCAAAAGAAAGACGACTTTTCAGGGTTTACCAGAATATCGAGCTTTCCAAATTTGTGCTTAACAAAGTCAGCAAGAGATGAAACACTGGCAGGATCGGAGACATCAAGCTGGTGGAAAATGACATGATCAGAGAAACCATATTCTAATTTCAGCTTGTCAATAGCTTCAAGTCCTCTCTTCTCATCTCTAGCAGTCAATACCACCACAATCCCTTTGGAAGCCAGGAGCTTGCACACTGCAAACCCAATCCCTTTGTTGGCTCCTGTAACGACTGCATACCTGAAAAAAGACGTACAGAAAGAATGGGGGAAAAAACTTTGCAGAGCAAAACGAAATTTGGAAGGAATTCAAAGAAAAAAATAAATGTTTGAGGGTGAAGGGTTTGTATTACCTCTCAGGTTTGGAGTCTGCCATGGATGATGAACTGGAAATGAAAATGGGTTGGATAAATTGGGACTTTATATAAGGAAATATTTATCTTTATTTAAGTGACAGCTATCTAGAAGCTTTGAACTGGAGCTAGATATCATTATCGAGAATCAAAGTACCTAATGTACTTCATCATTACGTCAGCATAACAGACATCTTAAACATCGAGCCCCTCATCTTTTTTTCGCGGGAAAAAGAATTTTTATTCTTTCATGCACTTACTCCAACAAGACCTTTCTTTTTATTTTATTTTTCCTCTCTTTTTTTCTTTTTTTTATGATTGGGAGGGACGTAAAAGATTGACTCCTGAAAGTACGCTGACTTCCTCGTCTTATGAAGCTCAGCACCCTCAGCTACAGCCTGCCTGAGTTAGAACCTTACAATGCAATTGGTAGAATAATCATGTAGCAGTCATTGTTTGAGGAAGCCACAACCTTTGATGATAATCCCCTGCGGAACCCACTTGAACTTGTACATTCGTTTCTGAACCCAGCTGGCAATTATCACTCACACTAGGACAAAGCACGTGAGCTGCACCAACGAAGCAACATGGTCCAGAGCATCGACTAAAGACGATGTTGGGATTTTATGAATCATATATAGGTAAAATTAATATAAAAAAGCAGCAGAAATAAAAAAGATATATTTTATACATAATTCTCGAAAGGCATTGTTCGTTCGTTTTAATCAAAAATCTGAATATAAAAAGGAAGTTAAACAAATTATCTTTCGAAATGCATTTATACAATTAGTTAGGATGTTCTATGATTCGAGTCCCACAAACGTTGGACTTCTAAATAGACACAATTTAACAAATGAACGTCGAACGGAATAGAAAACTTTCGAACAATTACCACTTTGATCGTTGCTAGTAATCTCGTGAATTAATTCTCCATATCCTTAATGTATTATAGTCATGGCCCGAATGAGAGAACACTCTTCTTTCTTGCGTCTCTTGAAGAACACAAGAACGCACACACACTTTGCTCTATATTTTCAGCAACGAGCTCTCATTTCCCCCTTGTTGCGGCATTTAATAAATAATAAAAAAAAAAACACATTTTCACGAAATCAACAATGGTTGCCGAACCGTTGCTGATTCATGCACGAAGTAAAACGTGCAACCGTGCGCAAATGTGCACGGTTGCTTCGTGCCAAATGGTAAGCAAGAATTGCTGACCATTCAACTTTAATTAATTTATTAATTAATTAAATGAATAATTAATTAATTAATCAATCCCTTTACAAATTATATATTAATATAAAAACACAGCGTGAAATAACGATGATATATTTTATACATGATTTTCCGCGCGTCGTTCAAGGCATTTTAATAAAAAATTTGAATATAAAAAGGGAGTTAAACGACTACTCTCTCGGAAGGCAACAGATACGAATTGGTTTGGATGTTCTATAGTTTGAGCCTCTACAAATGTTGACCTCTAGTTCAGATACACCAACAAGGATGTCGAACGAAGAGAAAACTTTGATAATTACCACTTTGATTGTGCAATCTCGTAAATGTTCTTCGATCCTTTATGTATTATAGTCAAGGCCCGAACAAGAGAACACTTTTCTTTCTCACATCTCTCAAGAACACAAGAACACACACACACTTTGCTCTATATTTTCAGCAACGAGCTCTCATCTCTCCTTGTTGCGACATTTAATAAAAAATAAAACACATTTTCATGAAATCATCAACGGTTGCAACCTTGTTACTGATCGATTCATGCATATGCCTGACGTATTATAGTCACGAGCTTACTTGCATATGATACATTTGTATGTCTAAAGTAAATACATAATAATGTATTCCAAATGTACATAGAAAGATTATGTTCTTCTTATTTTTAAGGGAATTGATTAATTAATTATTTATTCATTTAATTAATTAATTAATTAATTAATTAAAGTTGAAATGGTCAGCAAGAATTGCTGACCATTTGGCACGAATAATCGTGCACATGCACGGTTGCTTCGTGCATGGTTGCTTCGAGCATGATCGTGCACGAATCATCAACCGTGCATGTGCACGATTATTCGTGCAAAATGGTCAGCAAGAATTGCTGACCATTTCAACTTTAATTAATTAATTAATTAATTAAATGAATGAATAATTAATTAATCAATCCCCTTAAAAATAAAAAGAACATAATCTTTATATGTACATTTGGAATACATTATTATGTATTTACTTTGGGAATACAAATGCATCATATGCAAGTAGGCCCGCAATTATAATACAAATTCGAATTTCGATTGCAATCATGCAAATACATTTACAACAATATTTTTCTCTTATTCCATGTTATCCTAATTGTTTATGGTATTTGACATCTCCAAGTTCATCACTAAGCTGGTAGTAAGATTTGTACTAACACTTTTTTTTTGGTAACCCAAGAACCACAGAAGTGACAACCGGCGAGCAAACTTCCGGGGACCGACTTGTAGGACCTACCACCACGATACTCCGTAAGAATCCTTAACGATTCAAACTCCTCCCCTTCATGAGGGAGTAAAGAGCCTCAAGCCAGCTAAAAGCCGTTACTTGAGCGGCGTGATCTTGTACTAACACATTAATACTCCCAAAAGAATTAATTGTCCCGACAATTTTTTAAGTTCTACAAGTCATGATTGACATTTAGCAATATGATTGACATTTAGCAATATGTCATGGCTACCCAAATAGTGTGAATATTTTAATAACATAATGGACATGTCAACTTTGACTACAAGCAGCAATTCAATCCCTATATCTTACTATGTCCCGATCAAACAAAAACCATGGAATATTTGTCAAGTCATTAATTCGATCATATACACAAATCTAATTGATATGCATTTTATTCGAGATATAAACAATTTTATTCTCTTACAACCTCGGCAAGGATTTCAATGTAGTGTCATAATTAGATCGCATAAAACATAATTATTATACCTTACATGTAACAAGGAGACAAATTCCATATTGCACACACGTGTAACTTCGTATATGAACAAACTATGACCATCGGGTATAAAAATGGATCAATGACCCGGTATTATGTGCACCTCGCGGGACCATAGTTGTTTGACACACAAGTTAATGCTGTGCCTCAGGTCTAAGGATTAATTACATAAAGCAAAGCATGAACAATTAGACATTGACAATGCTAAAAAAAAAGCTTCCATGTCGCTAATCGTTTCATATGCTTCACATTCAATGAACTTGTCTAATACAAATATTTGTGTTCTTAACAGCATCACAATACCAATGACTTGTAACTCATCATTCCCTTAAGTATCAAATACTTAATGGGGAAGTTATGAACCTGCTTGGTATCAGCAAATTAATATCACTGACAATCCATCGACTAGGAACTGTTTAAAGATTCAGCTAACTTAAGCCGTCACTTATATTGTGACATCTCAAGAATAAGTATAGTTGCAACTGATCTTTTATGGAATCATCCATAAATATAAAATAATTTGACAAATGAATGAATACGTCATTGTCATTAATTAAATAATAATAATGAAAAATACAAGCATTTGAAATCCCTAATATGTAACCATTATATAGTAGCTTTAGGGCATACATCAATAGATAAAAGCATTGAGCCTCCAAAAATGCTAAATTGAGCAACAGTCAATTTAGGCACAAAGTTAAAGACTGATGTTTAGGAAAGAGTGCTGCAAAAGTGCCCAAAATCACACACAACATTAGAAAAAGAAAAATCGTGTTCAATGAAGTGAAAATGCCAAGGCCAAGGACTAAAGTTCTAAAAGGTCATCCCGAAAAAGCAATGATCTCACCAATCCCAGAAGGGTCAAGTCTGGACTTTTGTGGCCGGTGAAGAGCTTTAGGAGAAAAGTTGGAAATGATGCCAAGATAATCTCCAACTTCAAACCCCTCAATAAAAAATGTTTTAAGTGCAAATCTTTTCGTATCTCAATCCTTTAACCAAGTCTACATTACATCCTTATAAACTCTTTTAGAAGAGGACGTTTGAATTATCGTAAGAACTTCAAACATGAAGATTAGCAGTAGTTATCCATCCCCTCTCACTATAATAATAAACCAAACATGCTGATGTAAGAACCAATATACATCCACAGCAACAATGAAGACTAGCAGTAGTGCATTATCCATCCCTTTTCACTATAATAATAATTTAAAAGAAAAGTCACTATGACAGCAACAGGCAAACAAAACAGAGGACTGACCATCCTCCATATTAACATAAGTTGAAGACATAAAGGATAACTAGGTAATTACAAAACTACCATCATTCTTGAAATTCCTTCTCCAAATCTCGATAAAAAAAAAAAATGGTTTAACAAGTACCTCCAAATTCGTCGATCATAAAGAGAAACCAATGTCGAGTTCAATTCCATGATCATAGTTGACAATTCTTCATCAAATATGCAATGAAAATGAAATTGAAGTATCTATTGCAATATGGAAGGGTATAAAAAATTCCATGGTAATATTTTCTTACCTAATTCAAAATTTTTGAGTTTTCTAAGTCCTCTTTGATCAACAATGAAAGTGATGAGGATCATGAGTAATCTTGAACACATATAAGAACCTCCACTATGCTTAGGTCAAAAAGCCATGAAATAAGTCAAGTACATGACGTCTCGTCTTGAATGCAGCCTTTGATGCTCTAGTTGAGACAAGCACGGCCAAAATATCTTGAGCAATGGAGAGAAGACAATCTCGAATAATTGACTTTCCACCAATTTAAGATATCATCGTGGGAGCTATAGCATTCACATCCTTCTTCCAAATACTTATCTAATTTAGATTTTCCTTCCAAATAATTTGTCTCATTTGGCTAAGATACATTGTAGCCATAGTGTTTGCACCAACCACGGGCGACTTTGGCATGCTCATTGTCCATATAGCCTTTAACCTCAATTTGCTTTAGAGGCATATCCCGATGTGATATTGCTCGAACAATAACGTCAAAAATGTTGTTACTTTATCTTTGATAAACTTCATTAGTCATGAATTTCACCTATTTTTACTTGTGTCAAGGGTCAAATATGCATACAATTAACAAAGTTAGATTGATGTTGTCCATATTGTCAAAATACTTATTGAATCGGGTCTTCATTCTCTTGGTTATTTTTTGCAAAATTTTGTCCTCAGTCTCACAATATCCATCAATCATCTTAAGAACCCCATAGACATCTTTCACTATATCATACCTAGTGACATAAGAAGCACCCAATACTTTTAAAGTTGTACTTCAAGAAAGTAAGAAATTGACGATCATTAAGGGGTTAGAACCGAGCAAGAAAATCAAACAAAAATTTTGTGTATTTTCGATTGGGTTCTATTTTCAATTTAGATAATGGGAAAAAAACATTTCTTTTTGCCAGTTTAGTTCAGTTCATAACCAAATCGAACCGTTGAAACATAAAATCATGCTCGTCACTTATGGCTTCTCAAACCCTAAATTGAGAAGCCCTTTAAATCGCTCTCTATCGCTCATCTCCTTCGAATTACTCTATCTCTCGTTACTTCTCACAAAGCTCGCAAAGCGAACCTTGGATACTCAAGTCTCAGCTCTGCCACCTGCGTTGACTCAGTGCTCGCCTAATAATCGTCATGTTGCCAGCTAAATTTTCGGTCATTTGTTGCCGCGAACGTGCTGCGAAGGTTCTTGCCGCCCAGTTGCCGGCATTCTCTCTTTCGGGTGAGGGATTGGGGAGTGCCCATATGATTTCTTTTCCTTTTGTTCTTCCTAAAAAATATTTAGCTGTGAGGATTTATGCTTTGCGAGTTCTATTGTTTTGATTTCATGATCATCCATCTCGATTCTGAATGGACATTGTCTCATTGAAAAATTACACATTTTTTGTGTGATGCGTATTGCGGAATTCTATCCCTTTTTTCTAGTTTTAGAATTTCTCTTTGAGGGAAACTATGGTGATTTTCACCTGGAGTTAGTAGTTGGCTAATCTTCAAAAGTTTAATTTATGTTCCCTAGTTTCAACCGAGGGAATCTAGCATCTTAATAAGCAAAATTGCCCAAATGAAATAGTTCCATGAATATCTTGATTACATAAGTAACTATTTACACTGAATGATTGCTCAAATGTCGCAGCATTGTGAAGTCCTCTTTTATTTTAAGATTAATGCCACGAAAAATCTTAAATCGGTGCACTTATAATAAATTTATTATAAACTAATTTTTAACCATAAAAAACTTCAAATTTGTACATTTTTTTTGGCACCTTCAAATTTGTACATTTATAAAAAAATTACTCTTTGTTAATTTCCGTTAAATTGGATTAATACCATAAAAGATTACAAATTGGATGAAGGGTAAAATCCCAAATTGGCGCATCTAATAATTGTTATATATCATCCAACTCAGTAATTTAATAGTAAAATTTGATAGAAATTAACGAAAAATGAATTATCACAATGCTGGCAGTTTAAGGTTTTTCATATTATTAACCTATTTTATTGTAGTTTCGCAAATCTCTCTGGCTTGCTCTTTTGCTTCGTTCTAGTTTGTTACGGGTCCACACTCTTTGATATCTAGGATGGTGAAAAGATTGATTTGCCATTGTTGCCATGTCCTTTGTTTTTTTTTTTTTTTTTACTTGAACTTATTTTTGCTTCTGGCTTGTTTAAGTTAAATAGGTGAAGCATGTAGCGGTGGCTGTTTATGACAGAAACAACCGGTAAATGTATGACAGGAGGACAAACAAAGAGGAAACTTCGTTCATTAGCATATCAAGCATGCTTTAACAAGTGTTGATAACTTGATGCAGCCACTTCAATCATGAGTAATAATTAGACACATTACATCTTTTTATAATAAAGTAATAACTTCTGGTTCTAATTGTCATAGATAAAAAGATTGATAGATGTCTTCAATGAGTGAATCTACTAGCACATATAGAAGGCGGACGAAATGTATTGTATGGGAACACTTTAAAAGGACAAACAATAGTCAAGACAAAGCCAAATGTTTATATTGTGAGGCTTTTGTTGATTGTTCTAGCGGTCAAGGGATTAGTTCGATGTGTATCAATTTAGCTAGATATAAGCAATATCCATATGCGAACCTATAGAAAAGGCAAAAGGCGAACATGGGTTGGTACTAGGATCTGCCACTTCAAGACCACTAAACTGGGCGACGAGACAGTGGCCCTGGAGCAAGGAGAGGAGGAGGTGAGTGGCTCTGATCCAATGGGTAGCCGATGGTTGAAGAGGCACATGGAAGAGCTCACGCTCGACGTTCGCTCCGTCGGGCTCCCCTCCAACTTCTCCAATGTCGTCTCCAAAGTCCGGGCCAACATCTCCTTCTTCCGCACCTCCTCCTCCACGCTGTTTAGTGCTCGATCTCACTCATCGCCTTCGTTGTCGCGATGGTGCCGCGTGGCTCTTTCATCTTTAGCTGAAACCATCGACGAAAGTCACGAAACGCGTGGTCCTCATCGTGATACCGATGCGAACGATCGCATCCCTACTACCGACGCCGGCGGCGGTTGACATTCGGGTGGTGATCTTAATTGGTACGATGGTGGCTATGCTACATGTGACGCTGAGGGAGGTGGACAATCTATCTGGGGAACGCATGCTCCCGCTTAGAAAGACACGCCCCGTGGATCGGTCTATTTCAACTTAAATAAGAAGTCCTATTTATTCTTCCATACCAAGTAAATTATGCACGAATCTTAGCCGTCCCATTTGCATTTCGTGGAAAATTATAAATATTTCGCACCTGGAAAAAATTCCAATAGGTGAAATGGAAAATTTGGATTAAGTTACAAAAAAAAAAAAAAAAATGAGGGAGTAGTCTAGATTAGGTAAAAAGATGAATTGTGAAGACACAATTGAAAACCAAAAAAAAAAAAAAAAAAAAAAAGTTTATACCCGGAAAACCTCAAATTAGTACATCTGATAAATTCACCATAAATTAATTTATCCCAAATTTGAATCTTTTGACAAATTTATCTCCGATTTATACTCTGGCTGTGATAAATTTATCATCTATTAATTTCTATTAAATTTTACCGAATTATTAAGTTGAATAATACATAACAGTTAAATGTATCGGTTTGGGATTTTACTCTGTGTTTATCATAATTATACAATTTTTATGATTTTTTGTGGTATTAATCCAACTATATATTTGTAAAATATATTAATTTAGGGATTTTTGGCAATTATATAAATTATTTTTGGATAAATTTATTAAAAGTATATTACTTTTTTAATTTCCTAATAGTCAATTTAGGTAAATTTATCACAATATATTAATTTGAGATTTTTCAATAATTAAAAAATAATTTAAGATAAATTTGTCACGCATATCAATTTAAAATTTTTCAAAAAAAATCACTAGAAATATATTATTATCATTTATCGGTTCATCATCTTCGCTTGGCCTTTTCCATCCGTCTGCACCTCCCCGAACCAGATTCTCGCCGGCGACCGTTCTCCGATCGGCCGGCCTCGCTCGCTCCGGCTACTGCCGCCGCCGCTGCCGCTGCGACGCAAGGCACGCCCAGCATGGGGTTCGCTTTCGACGAGAAGGACTTCCTGGCTTGCTGCGGGAAGCGCCAGGTTCGCCGCCGAGATGGCGAGAGCTTCCCCTTCCTCTCTCAAGCCGCCGTTGCCACCGCCAGGGACGTCTGGTTCGACAGAGTAACCCCTCTCCCTCTCGCTCTCCCTCTCTCTATCTCCGCCGATTCTCTTTCTTCAGTCACGCGTCGATCGCAGTTTCCATTGCTTCGTATCGGAGCTGTTGAGGGAATTGCTGATTCTTATGTTCTTGCGCGATTCGGAGGTTGACGTGAGCGGTTGGCTCAAGCTTTCGCGGCCCACCCTCAGATCGGAGAGACCAAATCGGCGGCTCCGGGAAAAGCGAGGCCAGTGCTCAGTTAAGTCTCTCTGCATCTTCTGTCTTGATCTCTGCGCTTGGCCCTGATGGATATCAATTTTTTTTTTTTTAGAGTTTGAAGAGATGGTGGGGAATTTTTCCTTATGGGGTTTCCTGAAATCTTCATGCTTTGCTCTTTGGCATGGATTAATTGTCGGAGTTCACTGTGGCGACTAAAAAGACTGGCTTTTTCCAAATAGATGAACTTCTAGCCTTCACGGTTAAGGATCACTTTTTTGGGGGTTTGGTTTGAATTTTGTGATGTGAATGTTTGTGAAAACCATAGGCGAAGCAGGTAGGTTTTTCCGGCTTGCGTGAGGAAGTGTTGCCCACCAACTGGCGAGTCATGCTTTGGCTCCTTCAATTGTCTCTTCATTATTTCAGCTGCTGCTTGCTTCCTTGAATTATATGAATTAGCAACTTGTGGATGTCTGATGCCTTTGTTGAAGCGTGGAAGACTTAGTGTCATTTGAACCTTTGGAATGAGGTTGACCAATTTGATGACTATGATTTGTTTATACTGAGGGGTCAATCAACTCATTTTCAAAGTATTGTGGTCATCTTAATGGGAAAATTGATGGGCGTTTTATTGGTTGGGTGAACTTTTAACTTGCTGTAGGGTACTCGGCATTCTGTAAGATGGGGTTCTTGACACTATGTGCTTCATTATGTTGATCATATGTATGCTGCAAATGAATGGGAGTATATGTTCTGGACAAATTACTTTACGAACTGTGGCTCTAATTTGAAGTGGGCCAAGCCCCAAAGGAGTATGACTGGTCTGTTTATCTTTAGATATCTGCTTATGCATCCATAATATTTTTTTGGGGACTGCATGTGTCACATTACCATAGGTTATGGCCGAATAGTTTAGTTAATGTACTTGATTTATGGAAAGACAACTCATTGGTGAATTCAGACAGAAATGCTCCTTTTGACTTTTGAAATGACTTATGGTTTACGCCATTTTTAAAAAATGTTTTCCTACAATGCATGATGAGTAATGCATTCTCAGTTAGACTCCTTCATCAGGTGAACTCTCTCATGGAACTGTCCATTAAGCATGATTTAATCTTACACATCAGTTTTTCCTTTAACATAGCTGGAAGAACAAAAGATTATGCATAAACCTCTTCATGAGTCGGATAGGTGCTCAAATATATCTGCTGTGAACTTGTTTCATCTGGCGTTTGATTTCCACTAATGTTCCATCTCATAAAGTTGCTATTATATTGACAAATAGGTGGGACAAGTTGTTTTATTTGAAAGAATCCTACTTTCTTCAACTTTACTTCAGTGTGTTCTTGTATTGTGCACTTTTTGTGAGGTAGAGGTAGTCTATGACGAGACAAAATGCCTGTTTAGCCTATACAATATTGTTATGCAGCAAACATGAAGAAACAAAATAAGATGGGTGATTGAAGCATATCAAGGGCTAAATGCACTTAGCTGAATGGTTCATAGTACTTCAGATGTTGTGTTCTTTACTATACATGCCCTTTCACCTGCATTTCTTGGCACTTTTTTGGTCTTTTGTTACTCATGTATCACCTGATGCTGTGATATACCTGAGTAATTTTGGAGATTCATTTCAATAGGTGGAGCAAGGAGAGCAATCTACAGCTTTGGCAACTGCCACTGGTTCCAGCTTACAGGTTAACCTCTTATGCAGAAAATTTATTCTCCTGATATTTACTTAAAATGTAATGGAGAAAACCATACTGTTAATTGCAATCATACTCTGATGCCCTTGGACCTGTCATTTGCAGGAATTATCTGACTGGAATGTAATGAGCATAAGCAGAAGTTTGATTTATTTTTATTATTTGCGCTTCTGAAGGACAAGTACCGAAATACTTGCAGAGCTGAAGGTAAATCTTGAAACAGAATTGGTACCCCAGGCTACAAGTTCACGTGAGTTCATGTCTCTTATGAGGGACGATTCAAGGCATACTGCTTTGTGATAAATGAAAATGTGTAGCAGAATCGCTTTCCATGGAACTCATGGCATCCTTGTGCCTCAGAAAACTCAATGCATTTCATTGCTTCCTTCAGTCTTAGTAGATATCAGTCAACAGCATTACATTATTACATCATAACTGAGAAGTGAGAAAATTGCAACATTTTCTTTTTCCAGAAACGGTTTTCTAATAGGCCCATAGAGGAGTTCCAGATTGCAGCTGAAGAGCAGGTGAAAATAATTGAATTACGTCTTGCAAAGCTCTTTTCATCCAAAGGACACATGGCTTCAACTGGTGATCAGGGTCCTGCAGATCCAGCAAAGAAAGCAGAAGGTACCCCTGATGTCCTAGGTTTCATCTCTCATGCATGAAGTTTCACTTATTTATTAAGTCAGAGCAATTCTTCTATCCATGCTTGTCCTTAGCTGCTAAATTGACAGATGACTCTAAAAGATGCAACTGTTTCTGCTATTATTTTGCTTGCTTTTTCCCCATACAAACTAATCTAAAAGAATTCTCTAGCATGGAAAGATTCTAGTATTTTGAATCGCCTTTGTACTTTGTTCTCTCTCTCTCTCTCTCTCTCTCTCTCTTTCTTCTCTCTCTCTCTCTCTCAATCGCATGATTTGTAGCTCTCAGAATTTGGATGCTGTGTGGAGTTCATTGAGACAGGTGGAGGGATCTGTCGCTTTCTCTTCTCCTCCCGAGTGGGAGGGCATTTACCCCATTGATATATCAAGTACTTAGGGTTTGGTTAATCTTCCTTATGAGCCTATGATTGCCACTTCAACCATGTTGCAGTAGCATGCAATATGGTTGACACACCTGTCATTTGTTGCTAGGTTATCTATATTTCTCAAGGCTGTCCTGATTTTTGCTGCAATGTTCACTCAGAAGCTAAGGGCATTTAAGGTATCAAACATGAATCCGGGTGCAAAAGAACAATGAATCACGTATCTGTTTGCTTTTGACTCCTAAGAACTTATTATACTTTCCTGCCAAATTGAAAAATGAACATTTAACTTATAGAAATTTTATGAAACAATATTTACATGACATTAATTGCTAATATTCATGCTTTTGAACTACGTTGGTTCAGATCATGCTAACATCTTCCTTTTTGTGTTCTAGAAGATCGTGTGAGCATAATTGGAGGACATCTCATGGCTGTTTCAGAAGTTTCTTCCAGCAAAACATCACAAAGTACAAATCGAACTCGTCCGCCTATAACAACGCATGTCTTGGATGTCTCTCAAGGATGCCCAGCCTCAGGCATTGAGGTCTGCTTAGAGATGTGGAGGGGCAACAAACCCCGCCCATTGTTCGGTGAAGCAGAAGTTGGTGGTTGGAGACTTCAAGGGTCTCTAGTACAGATAAAGATGGCCGAAGCGGTCAGTTGATGGACATTGTCAATGAGATTAATCCAGGAATATACAGGATCAGTTTTAACACGAGTAAGTACTGCCCCCGGCGGGTTCTTCCCCTATGTTTCTATCGTTTCTTAAATCAGAGAGTCACAGAAGCGGGAGCATTTTCATGTTCCTCTTCTTTTTCTCCATTCTCATTCACAACCTACCGAGGCAGCTGAAAACATCCAATTACAGTGGTTCAATATGCCAATTTTACAGTACTCAGCATTGCTCTTTTTGCGCAGATAGCTGAGAATTGGTAATGTGTGATCTATGACATATATCGAATCAATGTGTTTAGTCTTGTGTGTATTTAATCTTGATGTTTCAAAAGGACAACTTGTGGAGATAAATTTGAGGAATAAAATGAATGGAGACATGCTCATTCTCTTACTGATTTTCATCTTAACCCATGTGAAGATTAAAGCAGAATTGCTTGCTGTTTCTTTTGTTTAATTTACATGTTATATGTCCAATTGAGAGAAATGGAGATAGGGGAAGTATAGCAAATCTTTTCCATGAACGGAGTGGGTGTTAGGTGCATTGGATGCATGTACATCGAGCACACTCTAAGCTCTAGTATTAAGCCCCATGTGTGGCTCATGTCATGTAAAGGATGGTTTGCATTAGTCTAAAAAATGTCGCGTGATTGTAACTTGAAAATCAGATGCTAAGCAAGCCGTAACGTAGTTTCTCTGTTTGTAGAGGCATTGGGTGTATTGAAAGCAGGCTACATGTGCGTGTTAGATGACACTGAGAACTTGATTGGTCTACTATTCCAACTTAAAGATCCGATTGTTTACCTTGTAAAGCTGATTGTAAGCAATACATATGATGTGATTTCGTTTCACAACTAGAAGTTCCATATTCAGAAGATTTAATTCTTCGATCGTTTCGTCACCCCTAATGCCTACAAGAATAGCTAGAGGCAAAGCCAAACCCATACTCAAAACGAAATGGGCAACAACTTCCGTCACCAGCAGACAAATTCCACGTCTGTTTCCATTTTCTTCATTGGAATTTCACCACACACAGGTGCAACTAAAAGGAGGGAAAACAGTAAGTAAACGAGTCCTAGTACTCCACGTCAAAGATATTATCTATTCCATCTGCGGCAAGTTTCATGCAGCTGTTGAACAACCCTCAGCAAGTCTCACCTGCATGGTCTCTCAGTCCCTACACGATAAATTGGCAGAAGCCTCATCTGGCATAACCCTTCCTCTTCAGCGTAAAAGCTCTAAACAAGCGATCGTTTGTCATCTCCTTTTCCCTTTTTCTGTCTCCTGGTTTCGAGAGACTTTCGCAAAAATAAATGGCGGGGAAAGAGGAGAAGAAAGTTGACGTGATCACCGCGGTGTACAAAGTTAACCTACATTGCCCAGAATGTGCAGGCGAGATCAGGAGGCCTCTTCTCAGAACACAAGGTATGTGAAGTGGATTTTTATGAAAATGCATGGATATAATTTATAACAAGCCCGTTTGTCGGATCGACAACTCAGCCAATCGCATCGCTGCAAGATACATCATGAACATTAACCGAAACATCAATTGATGAATGGAGCGAATGCGATGTTACTAGATATATGCAAATATTCCATGAAGTCTCTTTTTTGGATTGTGATGAATGATGATGATGCTGTTCATTAGAGCAGGTGTTCACGGAGTGGAAGTGAACATGGAGAGCAACGAAGTGAAGGTGAAAGGGGCAATCGATCCAGTGGGAATTTATAAGAAAATAGAGAGGCTCAGCAAGAGGAAGGTGGAGTTGATATCGCCCAAGATCGACATCAAGGCAGCCGAAATCAAGAAGAAAGTCGTCAAGGAACCCCCAAAGAAGTAAATTTATAGAAACTACGATTTTGCTCATCATAACATTTATTAATCGACAGAAACTAGTTACATTTTAGTAAAAGTCACACACATTTGGACATTTTCATTCAATTGTGAAAATCAACAACATTCTTTCCCTCTCGTTTGCAATCTGAACACATTTTTAGTATTATTTAGTATCTGTTTCGTTAGATTTAACATATGGTGCACGACCACCCTAAAAGAAGGTTCTTTCTTGAACAAGACATGCTTGTTCGTAGCAATCGCCGAGGAGTTGTATGGTATTACATATAAGTCCTTGATCGCCAAGTAAATCAGTACCTGTTAACAATAGTAATTTTTGCTTTTGGGAAGAATCAAGAGTTCCATTAGATTTATGTCAACATTTGTATGATAAATTGACGATATTACAAGTTTTTGCTTTTACAATATTCAAATCCAGAGTCAGGCCAATTTATTTCTTTCATGGACATCACTTCATTTGTCTCCTGCGTAAAGAAAAAGAGATCTAATCAAAATTTGCTTCGTCTCTTTCTTGTTAAGCTACCCGTGCGAACTCACAATTTGAAGGTCTACATGCATTGCGACCAATGCGAGCGCGACCTGCGTCGTAAGCTTATAAGACATCGAGGTATAGTTGAGACTTCCCCCGCATGTGCCATCCATGAAGGAATTCTGAATCACCAGATACATGACGTCCAAAATGGTTGTGCAGGTATCTACAGTGTCAAGACCGACATAAAGGCTCAAACCATGACGGTCCAAGGAACGATCGAGCCCGAGAAGCTCCTCCTGTCGTACGTGCGGAGGAAGGTGCACAAACAGGCCGAGCTCATACCTCCGAAACCAGAGAAGAAAGAGGAGAAGAAAGAAGAGAAGAAAGGAGAAGAAAGAGGAGGAGAAGAAGGTGACGATAGAGAAAGAGAAGGTGAAGGTTGTAGAGACGAAGGGCAAAGAGACTGTGGAGTTCACAGAAGAGAAAAAGGTCGTGGAGGTCAAGAGCAAGGAGGGAAATCCATACTTCATTCATTACGTTTACTCCACAGCTTTTCAGTGACGAAAACCAAATGCTTGCTCTGTCATGTAATCTTTGGCAACACTAGTAATGAGTCAACAAGAGTGAAGCTTAGCAGCGACAGACCTGAGTTTGTCACTGTACATAGAGGGACTGGTCATACAATAGTATGACAGGTGAATAGCTTTACCATATACGAGAAAAACTGATAGAAAGAGTTCTCTGCAAGGACTCTGAGTTATGTGATGAGACTTTCATCTTGATCAGCAGAATTAGAATATCAGAAAACAGAGATTCATTTTGCAAACCTGTTGGTGAAGAGGTTACCTAATCGCTTACCAAACCTCTACTATATATGGTCAAATCAAAATTATTATTTTCTTAGAAGCTCTCTTCCCAAAAGCCCTTCTATATATCCAAGTGTGTAAGTGCTACAGCAAACGCCTAGTACCGATGTTTTAGTTGGCACATATGATGGTCATCGCAATACATTCAATTTCGCACCTTCATCCTGGCAAGTCCAAGGCTGATATGATGAAAAGGTTTCCTACATTTTCCTGACAAGCTAGATGAAAAACTTGCCGTCCTTCGGGTCCAAAGCCTACGGAGGATAAATGTACAGAGTCATATAGTGAACCATCATGCATTCATATGAAATTTGCAAGGATCGACCCATGGTGCATGAAGATGAGTACATGAGCAGCATATTTAGCGATGAAGCTGCCATAATATTGTATCTCCAACAGCGTTCCTCATTAGGAAAATCAAACTAGACCAAGCTGTGGGAGTTTCATCTGTCAAAGATCACCAAAGACCTCATTTAACGCCTTGTAGAATAGTGTACCATGTAGACTACTATTTACAAAAGAACTCACAATTACAACCAAAAGTTCTCCCACAAATCTTTCCATTTTGCAAGCTGATCCATCCATTAGATCATAGAGCTATTTACTTGATCGCAGAAGGGATGGACCTCCTATATGCATGTGCTTGTCAGGGACTTGAGGGAAGAAAGTCTGAGACCTTACCACCAAAGTTCAAGTCAACAAAGTCCCATACAACCAGTTCACTTTGTAGAAACACCACATATGCAGAACATGCAAAATAAGTGATACTAAGAGACACAACACCAAAAACAAAATGAAGAAAGATAACATGACTATCTGGACCGAGCATCGTAGATTGACATGGCCAATGTATACCTCAAATGTCAAGAGACAACTCATTAAGATTAGATCAGGTAAAAAAAAAAAATAATAATTACATTGACTCAAAATGCATTGAAGCTCTCTCTGCTATTAAACCCTCTTGCATCATCCAAACCACAAAAGCCTAGTCTCTAGTTAAACAAGCAAAGTAATAGGTGGTCAATTTAATTTGCACCTCCGCCTAAAATAACTTCACTAAATCTTGACTGCAAATGGCACAATAAAGTCAAGTCGGTTCAACCAAATCAGACTTCATCTTCATGGAGGAGCATGTTGTATTCCCTTGTTGACAGAAACTTTCTCCCAGTCTCTGGGCAAACCAATGCACCTTCCTCAAGGTGGAGCTCTAAGAGGGCATGATGAAACCTCTGCAGAAAATCGGACAGAGTCACATTGAGGAATCCGCCTGTTCAGGAAGCTCCGGTGTAGCCCATGGACCGAGATGCATCCACAAGAGCTTTTCCACTCAATCTTGGCAAACATATTCTTGAGGAAGTCCAGGATTCATCTCAACTGGCTTCTCTATTACTTTCTCCACCACAATGCCGCGGGAAGCCATTGATTACTCCCTTGATGTTTGAAGAAAGCATGTTGTGGGTTAAGAGCCTCATCTCGAAAAGTTATCTGTCTTGAGTCTTTCACTAGTCTAGATTCTTCTGTTGATCCTTCCACACCTTTCACCACACCTGAGAAAAGGAAAGCAATCCGATCAGCAATCAGCATTTGATAGAGCTCAATACTCGACCCCAGTATCCATAAGCAACAAGATGAACACACTACAGTATCAATGAAGATGTAAGGAAGATGTAAATGCCATCATCATTTATGGAATCTAATGGATGTTTCAAGTAGTCTCCAGGAAATTGCTCAAACTCGACTTCATATTTCTATGTTTACAAGTAAAGTCCCAAGGTAAAAATAAGAACACTAGAAATCCCAATAAAGTAAAGCCAAAGAACATTCTCGCCCAAAACAAAAAGGCTTCAATAAAAGGTTTCCAACTGCAGAAGAGAGGACGCCAAACCGGGGACTTAGGTTAGACAATAACTCATATCTGATCATATGGGTCGGAAACCAGCCATTTCCGATCAGTCCAAGAAGGACTGAACAGGGGAAAGAAAACCAAAGCATCAAGAAAGAGGACCACAAATCAGCCATTCCGATTGGTATACGACAGGGAATGCTGGCCGGAGAAGATCAGTGCTTTTCCCGTTCAATCTGCAGCCGAATCGGCCAACCTTACCAGTCCAAGAAGAATCGCAGAGCACACACACAAATTCAAAAAAGGAAAAAAGCCGTCGATGCATATAGTGAAATGCGCAAAACCCACAACTGAATTCGCACAAGCCGCAGCAATTCTTGGATGTATTGACATCAGTTAAGACAACAAATCGAGGATCTTGGAACCCATATATCCAGCCAAATCCCAAATTCCAATATTTGCACAACCCCGAATTTATCATCAAAATCGATCGAAGAAAGAACAAATCGGCGGCTTTCCGCCGGACGGCGACTCTTTGAAGAGACGACGCGCGGAAGCGTCAGCACGCCGCAGTCGGAAGAATCGAACAAAGCTCCGAGATGGTGAAAACAAACAGGGAGATGCAGCTAGAGATTCGGAGATGGACAGATGGAAGGGAGACGGAAGCAGGAATAGACGCACGAGGGGTTCGGCGGCGGGTTCCGGCGAAGAAGGCTGCGGGGCGGCGATCGGCGGCGGCGGCGGCGGCGCGGCGAGGACGAGGCTAGCTAGAGAACTGAGGAAGAGACGATGGGAAGCTTGAGCGGAGGGTTTTTCTAGGGTTTTCTGAGTCACTTTGTTTAGTTAAAATTAAGAAAGCATCATAATTAAACATTGAATTTTTCCAAAAACATATCCGGCGCACTTGATAAAGCAGTGAACCGATTACCGGCCAAGCAGCAAGGAAGAAGTATAAAAAACAAGAAATTGTTGAAACTAGCATATTGGAAGATCAATCGGCCAAAATAACTATGAACAGTTACGATAGTATAAGTTTCTTCCTTTTTTGACCGAATTTGTAACCTTCATTGGCATATTCATTTTATATGAGTTCCCTAATTAAACTAAAGGTTACCAAGGAACCATGCATAGCACTGAATAGGGAGCCACTTAATATTTCCAAATACTACAATTTAATGTTTTGACAATTGAATATTCTCACATCTAATAAGACCAAAAATTGATTAGCTATGTTTATTTTTAAGGCAATTTATCTTTTTCTAATAGTAAATCCAAAGGAAGTGCTATACCCTATTAGAGTTTTGCTATGCTTCGAATGATGTTTACATATCTCATGTATGTTGTCGAACCAAATCATTATTAGTCTTTTTACAAATTTTAATTGATCATAATTCTTGAGATACAATACAATCTATTGATTATTTATTCGGAGGGTAAAGTTTCTCGATTTGATCAATTTTTTTCTAGATTTTTTTTGTAAATTATGCTTTTTAAGTTTCATTTTGGCTTAGTAGTTTGCATGGCTCGTTAGGGATTGGCATGACCTAATTCCTAACCCTTTCTTGTGGGTTTGGTTCAAGTGAGTTGGGTGACCGTCTATATTCTCCCAACACGCAACAACCTATTATTGACCTATTGACACTAGGAATACCACATTGCATGATTTGGTTAGCTAATCACTTCTCATTGTATATACCCAATTGATTCACTCATCGAGAGGAATTTTTTTGTCTTCACAATGTCTGGGCTTTAATATCTTTATGAAACTAGGCATCTCTAGACTTTACGATTTCGATAAACCCTTGAGAAATTCTCCATAACAAATGGTTTCTCATTACTTGCCTCTGCTAGAGGTGGCAAATGGAGTAGGTTTGGTCCGTCCAAATACATCAAATATGTGTGTGAACCACATGGACCTATTTAGTCTATATATACCATTTTTATGCCATATGATTTACGTGGCTCATATCCAACTCAACATAGGTCAAATCTAAATCCACCCAAAATAATTCATGTCCCAGCATAACTATTAGATCGGCAAACGAATATTTTTGTGGTAGAAATGAATATGAAAATCAACAACCTAAAAAGACTGATGGCAAAAGGCACTTGATGGCAATTGATTGTTCAACATTAAATGCCTTAAAAGTAGTAGTTCGAGTAGTGAGCAGCCGTTTGAAAGGCTCGAGCCGAGCTCAACTCACCTAATAGTGATTTTGAATTCACTCTAACTCACATTAAGTGGGAAGAACTCTATACTTCCTTATTCGATGGTAGCCAATATTGAGATATTGACGTATTGTTCACTTTCACCATCGTATGCCCCTCGATTTCCACCCAAACTTTTCTTCTCGAATGGGTGAAAATATAGAATATGGTATTAGAGGATCTCCACCCTAAGATGAATCTTCTGCCTGTTTTTCCCCTTGACCCTTTTAAGGTCTTCCTTATATCCAACAGCCTAAAAAGACTAATGGCAAAAAGTAATTTATGCCAATTGATTGTTCAAAACAAAGGCCTTAAAGTCTTTTGACCAAAAAAAAAAACAAAGGCCTTAAAAGTCATATTTTGGTGGTGAGCAAAAAAGCCACGTGCCTGAATTTAATCATATCGTGAAACAATCGTCGTTTCCCGTTGGTTAGTTTGGAATGTGTACAGTGTGCCACCGATTGGCAAAAGCACGTGCGAATCATGAGTTTCATTTTACACAATCGAGATTCGAAGATCTTGCCTGTGAACAACATTCAGCTCTAATTTGGCTTCTCTTTGTGACTTCACTGTGTCATCAATTTTCCAGAAATTTAGAAGCAAAGCCTGCGTGTCGACGCAGCGATATCGATACAGGGAATGATGCAGGAAAAATTCGAGCAATCTCGGTTCAACTTCCTCCGGGCAATCTACGATGGAAATCTCCCGAGAAAGCTCTGAGCAATCTCGTTTTGTCGGGTTGAATTCAGCTGAGTTGGTTGTGGAGTTGAAAAATGGATCCATTCACATCCGCAAAAGACCCATATTTGACCGGTTACGGCTTGTATTTGTTATATTTCTAGGTAACCTATCATTCCACTTAGCCCATTAAATGTGTCAAAAAAAATAGGTCATTCAATTCCTTCTGTACTTTCCGACCAAAAAAAAAAAAAAAAATTCGTTCTGTACTTCATCTCGTTCATGATGTTTACCGCTGTACGACGCTAACACGTCCCCAAAGATCAGAAATCTCGAGGTAAACCTCCACGACCCCATCGGCTCGCGTGCTTGTGAATACGACGGGAATGTCGGCTTCTTTATGCCAATTGCTTGTAGTCTGATCCTTCATTAAGGTGGAGTTATAGTTTTCCTACTTACCTTGTAGGGATCTACTGTGAGCATCTGCACTAGCAAAGCATTAGGTTTGTTCTCTCTTGTGATATCCGCGTCTGAGGAAGGTGTTGAACTGTTTTCTGCAATCGTGCACTCCAATTCTTCTCGATTTCTTCATTAGAGAGTGAATAATCTGGCAATGATATGGAATGTCATTAAGGCTCTATTTGATAATTATCTAAATAATATCTGATTCTAATTTTTTATTCCTATAAGCAATTTTAGAATAAAATCGCGTTTGGTAAAAATTTTATTCTTAAGAAAAAAAAATTTCCTAGACTTAGATTTGAAACAGAATCAAGAATAAAAAAAAAATTTATTCTTGTTACGAAAACAAATCTAAGAATCAAAATCATATTTCTCTTCTTCTATCATTTTCTCTTCTCCTTCTTCATCTACGCCATCCCGCGGTTGCCGTCGATTACCGTCCGCCGCCGTCCGCCGCAACCGATCCAACGAGCTTGCCGAAGGCTCACCCAAGCTAGGCGAGTCCGGCAAGGCTGCCCAGCCTACGCCGATGGCGGAGCAATCCTCACCTAGCCTCGCCAATGGCCGAGGCAAAGCTCACCCACGGCCCGGCGGGTGGCCGAGCCTCAACGGGGCCCAGGGTAGGCCTCGTCGGTGGCTAGGTGGGCCTCACCTAGCCCACCAAGGCTTGCTTAGCCTCGGCGGTGGCCCGCGAGCCTTACTGCCGGCCCTATCGAGCCGGCCTTGGCCGACGGGGGCGGCAACGCTACGAATTTCTGAGGTCGGCCACTAGAAGAAAGAAGACATGAGAGAGAAAGGAAAAACAACAAGGAAGAAAAAAGGAAAAAAAGAAAAAAAAATTATTTAAAAATTAAAAGAAATTGATATGGGCAGATCGATAATGATACGGTAAAATGAAATTATTCGGAATCGGAAATTTTGAAGAGTTCTGAAGCAGGCTTAAATATTTAGAAATTGTTCAGAACGAAACAAAAAAATGCATTTATGTCGAGAATGCATTCAGGAGCAAGGCCGTTCTACGGCATATAATTCAGCAGGATCTGTAGAGAACAAAACAGTAACTTCAAATGCATGCCAATATCAGCTCCAATCTCTCCCTTTCCATCGAAGTGGACATCGCTCTGATGTTGGGAAATCATCAACAAGCAAAAGGATCTCTCTAGCTCTCGTGTCTTCAGCTGTTTAGCTTTTAGGGTTGATTCATGTAATCTATTGAGCAGTACGAGCAAAAAGCACTGAATAGATTACATATTGCCTTTGAATGTCTCGTAAAAATGTCTATCGCTTCAGAAATACT
Source organism: Eucalyptus lansdowneana (assembly GCA_017140395.1). Taxonomy (NCBI): domain Eukaryota; kingdom Viridiplantae; phylum Streptophyta; class Magnoliopsida; order Myrtales; family Myrtaceae; genus Eucalyptus; species Eucalyptus lansdowneana. The sequence goes on along the minus strand of CM029484.1, from coordinate 39,177,181 downwards.
GGCACCCTATTTGGTTACAATGTCGTACGATGGGTTTCTCATGTTTTCAAAGATGGTTTTTAAGGAAAAAACACTGTTAGGATGACTACGCATGAAAATTTGATTATATTGAAAACGAAATTCAATGTAATCTTATCAATACCATTACTAGTGATTTCCCCATAACATGTTAAAGCTATGAGCTCCTTGAAAATTTATTTTTATTTCAATAGTTGAAACGTGCTTACGTCTAATAAACACATTTTTACTGTTTTTAATTAAGAATATGATTAGCTTTTTGTTTAATATTGTATAAAAAAGTGCTTCTTTTAGTTTTAATTATGGGGCAAAAGCTGCCAAAAACCCTAAATATGCCAAAATAACATTTACCTTAAACATTTTTTTGAACACAACAAATATCAAACTTGAACCCTACTGCTGATATATTTACCCTTGGTTAAAGTTCTGTCCAGCGAAAACTGTTAAAAATATGTTACAAGGACACAAAAAAGAAAAATAATATTGACATGGAGCTCAAATGGGTTAAATAAAATAAAGACAACGTTATTTTGGCGAAAAATCATCCTAACAAGACATTTACGGAAGGATAAATATATCATATAGATATGAACTGGGATTTTTCACGTCACAAGAAAAAATTTTAGAATTAAATGTGTCATAATTGACATAATTTGGGGTTTTTAATGCTACAAAATAAGTTCAAAGTAAATGTGTTACAGTGGATATAGTTTAGAGTTTTTTGTGACTTTTTTTTCTTTTATGTGTACTAGCAGTTTTTTATTTTATTTTTTCAAGAATATTTTGAGTGGAACATCTTTCACAATCCCTGGAGTAGATATTATTTCCTTTCGACCTAATCTTAGGCCATGACTCACCCGCTACGGACGAACCTTGCCGAGGAACAAAATAAAAAGTAAAAGTGACAGTCAAATATGACAGTGAACATTATTTCGCGAGAACGCCACAAGAAATACCTATGAAGGCGTTACCCGGACCTTCTGATCAATTAATAAATATGTCAATTAGAAGTATGTCAAATGATTTTTTTGTTGTTTATAATTGAAAACAAAAATAAACGTAACCAAATGATCTCTAAGCTATTGAACCAAATGAAAACAAAATAGCCAAACGATCTCTAAGCTATTAAATCATCATATAAATTATCTTTTTTCACATTAACACTCTGCGTCAAGCCAAAACCACTGTGATAACAAATGTCACAAGTGCACAGATCTGGTATGTGATTGCTAAAATAATTATGGAAATCTAAAATAAATCAAGAAAGGATAACCTTAATTGGACGAAAGCTAAAATGGGAACGTGATGTGGAGTTGAATTCGAGATCTCTGGTTCAAATGCTATCCTAGAGTTGAGTGCACGATTGTTTCCCTCTTCTTTTTCAGCTAGAGTTACTAGAGAGCAAATCGGATTATCTTTTTAACCTCGAATAAGGCATTTAATTCTGAAAAAAAGAAAAGAAAAAAACAACAACAACAAGAACAACAACATTTCCGGATTATTTAACTGATTAAGATGCCTCAACTAGTATATAATGCTGTAAATGTAGATTACATAGTGCTATCGTTAGTCTGAACTAGTCAAACTTTGTTCAAGTTCACACCATATTTACAGAAAAAACACAAGGACGGGCAACTCCATGAAGTAGCCCAATTTCTAATCAGCATCTAAGATGTACTAAGACATGTGAAAGAAATTTGCAAAAAATGCTCCGATCTTAGAAATTTCTTGTGGTAAAGTCATCAAGCCAGAAAACAAACCCTAGCGTCTAGCGATGAGAAGAACGACAATAGCTCTCGTTTTTCTCCCATCATTCGTTCAAGATAAGGACTATTGACTTGCTACACATGCGTGTCCCATGGTTTAACCCTTGTGCTGTGAGCTGAACCCATTCAATGTCAATTTCAGATGAGGATGGAAAGTCCAAATTAGGAGATCAAACTCCAAAATATAGCCAGAATCTTTCCTCACACATCACCAGTATCAAACTTACAAGAATGAACAAAGGAACACCAGGGAAGAGAGAGAGAGAGAGAGAATGTCTGCAGACAGCAAGTGAGTATTACAGCAAGTGTGGTTAATTTAATTTCCAAGTGGGTCAATTATAACCCTGCCTTGCAGCTGCATTCCGCTCCACCCCATCAACTGCTAACTGATGAGTCATGTTGTGTGGAAGATTGAGGAATGGCAAACCTGATGAAGGATCACAAGGTACTGGCTACTGACTCCTCCGCTGCCGCCCCCTTGCTGCATCGGATTCGCCTCCTCCTCACTCAAAGGCAGCCTCTCGTAAGCCACGTTTGTGAAAGAAGATGCGATCACGATGACAGGCCCCGAGGCTATCAACGCGCCGACGACGTTCCCCCCGACCACCTGGCCCTGCGGCCCTGCCAGAAACACTGTAGGCCGGTGGCCCTGTGGTGGGGTTGGCGGCAGCAGGAAGGACCCCGACAGGGACAGGATCTCGAACCGGCCGCAGGGCGGCCACCACTGAGCCGGCCGCCGCCGGCTGACGGAGGCTCACATCCGTGACTGTGCCGGCCCCACTGGAGGACACAGATCCCCCGCTGCACTCTCTCTCGCGTACACCGCCACGGACTCAAAGACGTCGTGGCCGCTGCCTATCTCCAGGATGTGGGCCGGAGGTGTTGGCGCTCTCCCTGGTGACGATCACCGGCGGCTTCGGCTTGTTCTTCTGGAGCCCGGCGGCCTCCCGCGGGGACGGCGGGTAACCAGGTCGCCGGACCCCGAGGACGGCGAGACGAGGTCGAGGTTGTTGCCATCACCGGAAGTGGGTTGGTGGGGTGTTGGGGTCATTGTCATCAGAATCTGGCGGGTTTTGGAGGTGAAGGTCAGGTCTCTGGAGGTGGTGAAGAAAAGGGTTTGAAGAACCTAAATCTAAACCTGGAAGCCATACACTCACCACAGCAATGGATGTGAAACAAAATGGAATAATTAGAGTAATATCAGGAAGTGGCTTTTTAAATCATAATGGGTTATTTTATGTGAAACCTCAGGCAGCTGGAATTGAAACTGAAAACGGATAGAAGGCAAGAGGGAAAGGAGAGGAGAGAAGAGAGAGAGAGATAGAGAGAGAGAGAGAGAGAGAGAGAGGGCGGCTTAAGATGGAGCTATTCGACAATATTCACTCTAATAAAATGAGTTCTTGTCTGGGTCGAGTGATAAAACGAAGAAACTTGCCTTATATGCGTATTCTTTTACGTCACCTGATTGAGGCTTGATTCACATGACTAAGTTAGTTTTCGTGTGTTTAACCATTTAAGTCGTTTTAATGATAAAAATTTGCTTATATAATAAACCAATTTTTTTCCAATGACAAAAAGATAGGGGCACTCAATTATTAATTTTATTAAAAAAAGACTAGGATTCTCTTTCTTTCTTGGTCCGCATCATTATTTGTTTATGCAAATAAACTTTAGGAAGTAATTTGGGATGTACAATTTGTATTGCAAATTATGCTAATGAGTCCATTTGTTCTATATCTTAAAAAAGATATATAAATCTATTGCTATGTGGCATTGATGACTAACTGATTGTGCATGGTCATCAAAATAAACCTTGAATCAGATGGTACATTTATTAAAATGTTTTAAATATATTAAGCAACACTTTTATCTTTACGACTTAACTGTTAAAATTAATAGGCAATGATTCTTACAAATTTTATATAGGTTTAGATTAAGAAGTCTTAAATTCATTTTCCCCCTTTTTTTACCTCCTTTAATGTATATTTTTCACTCTTGGGGCGTCTTTGTTTTGCGAGAAAATGTCTTGATGGGAAAATGTCTCCTATGAAAGTGACTTTCAAGGAATATGGCTTGCTTTTAATTGTTTGGTTGTACTTGAAGGTGAGATGGGAGAGGCTTTTGATGTTCACATTTTACTTTCGAAAGATAAGTTTCTTTGCTATAATTATAATTGAGCATGCAAGTGGAACGGAGTTTGAGAAAACGATTTCTTCTATTTAAGATGGAAAATCACTTTTCTCACTTGTTCGTAAATAATTTGTTTTTCTTTAACTGTAAAACCTTTTCCATTGATTATCTCCTTTCAAGGGACTCCAAACACATTAAAATTTGGAAAATGATGTCATGAAAACAAATATCTGGCGTAGACTCGTGCATGTTTAGTGGATACAAATTATTTGGAAAATATTTTCAAAAAATGATTACTTGTCCGGCAAAAAAATGAGCCAATGAATAATATTTTAATTACTGATAATAATTTGTGTTTAAATAGATTTGAGGATGGTGAAAATATTTTTCATTTATTCATTATAAGTATTAAAATTATATAAAATATTAAAATATTATTTAAAAAGGTCCACATCAGCTAATTTTTGTTCATTCATTTTTAAAGTATTCTAAATTATATAAAATGTTAAAATATTATTTAAAACTATCAATGCCAATTTCTAGTCAAAATTGATCGAATTGAATCATTTAAAAAAATGCGAAAAATGATTAGAATTAAATTGACATGATTAAAATATTTAAATTGAATTGACACGATTATAATTTATTGAGAATTTTTTTTGTACCTTTCCCCCATTTAAAGTAGCAAGGCCTTGCCGACCGAAAAAAAGCCTTTCCTACACCATGCTCTAAACCTACTTCAACATCATGCAAAAATTGAATACAGAGTAATAACGTCGAGAACCATTTAAAAGAATAGCCAGCTAGTTTCTGTTTCTTATATTTTTTCCAAAAACTTAAACAAAGGTTCATCCCCAAAAGGAAAAAAAAATGCATAGTGCGCATATTATATTGTCTTTGTTCGCACATGTGGGACTTTTTCGCATTGCCGACTTTTATTGTACAAAATGCCCCTTGAATATCGATCACTTAATTCGATTTGCATCATCATGACCTTAGTGAAAGTTGGCAAAACTAAAATGACTTTCATTAAAGTTAATATAGAAGTTCGATGAGCTTGTGAAAGTCAAACTGAAGTTATGAGTGACAATGTACCCATACATGTGTAATCCATCGTCATTAAACTAAAGAAGAATAAATATATTGAACACATTATCATAATGGTCTTTGGATGTTGCGACTTGATTAAAAAATGAAAGTAAGGTCAGGTGGTCTAAGTAACAATAAAGTTAAGATGTAATTGACATATGCAACTCTAGTACAGAAAATTTATTGTGACCCCCTCCCTAACACACCCCAAAAAAAAAAAAGAGCCAAACCAATAGTTCAAATGTTATTGGTAACTGATGTGCACATTGAGTCCTAGCTGCAATAGTTCCTCCATCTCCAGTCGCAGGAAATTGCCTTCTGATTTAAAAATTATTAGTTATTGACATCACCCAAATGCAAATTTATAAAAATAAATGTAAGTGACATTCATTCTTGTGATCTACCCAATTAGAGAGGTGGTTGGACCAAATTTCATCCAACTAAAAATAGAGAAAACATGGCCCAAAGTCCTAAATCAATATAGAATGTACCTTTGTCCTATATATTTCAATCGATACAATCAAGTTCTACCTTTTTATCTTGCAAAAGCACAGCCAAGTCCTTTCATAATGTAAACACTATAAATTGGCTCCGTGATACTCAACAGTCGAATACATGACAACCTTAAATTGCATTTTTCAAATACATATATAGTTTTGGAATTTGATAGTACTATTGAGTAAAGATTATGACTTGATTGTACCAATTGGAATGCACAAGACTGCATTGCATCTTTCCAAGAAAGATCTGCAATTTTATTACAATAATAAAAAGTTTAAGACTTGATTGAATTCTGCACATAGAAGTTTGGACTTTTATGTTGAATATTCCCACCTTCAATTTAGATTATTGGCGTATTGTCTAAAGTCCTGTACAAACTTAAGTCTTGGGGCCAACTCACCCACTCGATTTCCAAATCTAATGCCTATTTGTGCTTTCAGCACATAAGATTTTAATCAAATCGCTTTATTAGGTTGACATCCTAAATTCTTTAATCAACTAATTTGACCTATAGAACTTAAAAAAAATCAATATTAGACAAGGAGATGTCCTAATTATAAACCTACTCAACTACTAAAGGTTCAAAAAATAAACAAAAGATGATAGAATGTTCAGGTTTATAGTACATATACTTTTATTTGTAGGTAATCATTGTCCTTTACTTTCATTGTATTCAATATGGATGTTTGTGGTCACAAAATTATAAGTAAATTGTCCAAAAAATCATAAATCTATTGTTAGACAATTAATTCAATTCTAAACATTTTTAATTTAGTCGATTTAGTTATAAATATTTTGATGATTTATCAATATAGTTCTTCCAACCTCTTTTAACTGGAAATCGCTAACATAATGGTTTAATCAGTATTGGCTATTTTACGTGGCTCAACCGACGCTAACATTGACATTTTTATAATTTTTAAAAAAGATTTTCTTCCTTTTTTTCCTTTTTCTATGTTTTTCCTTATTTTCCTCCGTATGTTGTTCGATCCCAATGATAGCTGGCAAAGGTCCCGCAAGGGCATCTAGGCCTTGCCAAGGCCCCGTGATTGGCAAAGGGAAAATAGGAAAAACAAAAAAAAAAGAAAAAGACAAGGAGAAAAAGCAAAAAATTATTAAAAAAATTGTTTGTGTCCACATGAGCAATTCCCGTCCAAAATTTGCCAAAAGAGCTATATTAGCAACTTGTTAAAAAATTTATGACCAAATTTTCCAAACTAAAAAAATTATGACTAAATTGGCCATCGTACAATAAATTTGATACTTTTGGACAACTATTCTCAAGATTATTTAAATCCAATCATGGATATTATGCAATAACAAGATTATTTCATGCGGTGTAAAAAGGTTTTGCTGGACCCACCCGTCGTCAGCCCAAGATTTCTAAGTCAGTTTTGCTTTTCATCAGGTCGATTAATATAATTTACAGTATAAATTATCCAGTGAATCTAACAAAAAAGGGGCTTCGAGAATGCAATACTTTTTCTGCTTTCTCCATAGGAAATTATTAGGTAACTAAAAAAACTTAATCCTTGAACTAGCTATTTGGGATTCACGTTTGATCGTTTGGATTTTCAAGATAGACTCGATAAGATGAATATGAAATCATTAAATTTTTTTATATCCTATCAACTATTCTTGGTCGCGAAGATTAAATCGATATGTTCACATTACGTATACGTATCACCAATTATTTTTTTTTTTAAAGTATAAATGACATGTCGTGTAAATGAACAGGGTTTATGCGAAGATGGTAAAATCCCACTGTATGGTGACACTTGTCCTTATTTTTTTTATTTTATTTTTTTATTTTCCTCTTTTTAAATTATTTTCTTTATTATTTTCTTTTTTTTCCCCTTTCATCATTCTTTAATAAAATTTTATCAAATAATAAAATGTACTAACATCCCCCTCAAAAACAAAAAATACCTAAATTATATAATAAATATAAATATATAATTTATAGATTGAATGTTTATTATAAAATGGAATTAAAGTTGAATATATAAATTAAACTAAGATTAAATTTAAAAATTTATTTTAATTTTAATTCTTAAATTAAATTAAATAATATTTATGTTGAAATATAATTTTCATTTGTCATTAGAAATTTGTTATTTGAGAAAAACAACTTTCCTATTATGAACATTAGAAATTCTATTCACCTTTATCCCACCTCCATGAGATAATTTTATCCGGCCTATATCCCTTATATCACTTTATCATATCTTAAGTAAGCACTAAACGTAAGATATGATAAATCATATCATATCCCAATTTTATCCTAATTGCCAAACGCAGCTACAACTTAGCCCGTGTTTCCCACATGCATATCTTTATTTGCAATTTCAGATCATTGATGATGCCAATTAATGAAGATGCGATGTAAGAGAAAAGTTCAGAGATATCGAATGATAATATCCATATCTTAGTAGATGAATAGTATAATATTAGGAGTCTTAAAAATAATAAGGGAGAAAAGACGTCACAATATTATGTCATGTAAATAAGGGGAGAAACAGTAAAATAAATTGTAAAAGAGAAGCTAAGATTCTAAGAGTAAAAGAATCTTTGCTTAAGTTAACTCTTCAAATCATTTAAAATCTTAATATTTCTGAAAATTTAATATTTTAGTTATTA